>CM060353.1:18937713-19219180 GCA_030545235.1 Helianthus tuberosus
ATATCTAGCATGGTTACAGCCTAATTTCACCCCTAAATCCCTAATTTCAACAAGTTTATGGCAAAAAATCGGTCCAATTTCATCCCTAATTTAAACCTAAATCACATAAATTAAGCCCTAATTTAAACCTAAAGATAAAAAAAACACATACCTCGTCTCCTCGAAGTCAATTAGTCGAACGAAGAAGACAGCCCACAGCCGCACGCACCTGCGTTTTTTTCTGTCCTCGTCTTCTGTTCTCCTCGGTTAGCAGCAGCAAGTTATACAGGGTTTTTTTTTTCTTCTGTTCTCCTCGGCAGCAACAGCCAACAGATATTCATATATATGTTTAACTAATGGGTTATTCAATTTCAAGTTATAATGGGTTTTATTTGGGCTTTTAATTAATGGGCTGGGTTATAATGTTTTTTTTTGGGTTTTTAATCAACAGCCAACAAATATATATGTTTAACTAATGCCTAATGGGCTATATAAATATTTTTTTTATAAAACATGAGGGGTCGAAAACGTATATACCAAAAAAAAAAAATTTAAACCGGGGGGTCCAAAAAAATATATACCTAATTTTTTTTTTAAACCGGGGGGGTGAATACATATAAACCTAAAAATTTCTATACGAAAAATAGATACGTAACACTACTTCGCAAAAAGTTCGGGGGGTTGGGCGCCCCCCCCGGCCCCTCATATCCTGCGCCACTGGTGGTAGTGATTGTAGCCGTCGTAGTAGTCGTACCAACAACAGAAATAATATAATTAATATGAATAACAATAGTATTATTAACAACAATATTATAATAATAATAATAATAATAATAATAATAATAATAATAATAATAATAATAATAATAATATTGTTGTAAAAATCGTGGAGACTATCTCGGGACGATTTTTTAGACATTTTAAAGTGTTCGTTCCATGCCTCGTGCAAAGTGCCATATGCCAATTGATGGACTGCCAACGTGCATTTTTGTAATGCGGTGAAACCTAGTAGAAGTTGGGCATCTTCCCTTTGTTGAAAATATTTAAAACTCAAGATCTAAAACGTTCATAACGTACGAATAGTTGTTGGCCCATGTGAAAATGACATAAAAAAAATATCCGCATTATAGACCGGATTTTTAGAAAAATAATGGTTTGCCAAATGATTATGAGCACCTTCACGCTCCCTGATGAACCTCTTTGCTCTTGTATGTGGTTGTGAATGGTCGGCAACTCGGCATGTTCACGTAAAAGTTGGATCCCCAAACGAGTCGCACAAATTATTATCTAATCTTCCGGTTCTGAATTAGATGTTGAGTAGGGTATAGGTTATTCATTTATTTTAAACGTAGAAAAGGTTTATAAATACTGAGTGGGTGTTTGGGTTAGCTTATTTTGGAACAACTTTTAACTTATTGACTTATAATAAGTTAATAAGTTGGTTTTTAGTGGGTGTTTGGGTTAACTTATTGACTTATAATGAGTTTTTGTGTGATGAAAAGTTAAAAAGTAGAAGTCAGGAAATCTTGACTTATTGACTTATAATAAGTAGAAGTTAAAAAGGAGAAAAAGAAGGAATCCCAAACACCCTTGAGGGTTCGAGGAGAGAGTTGAGTTGTGGCACATGTAAAAATGTTATTTTCTTCAAAATAAAGCTAACCTTTGGATGTGGATGTGGCCCCCACACAAAACAAGCATATTTTTTTTACATAAGTTATTTTTTTTTTCACATAAAACCTACTTTCTTCTTAATATTTCATCTCACACCCCCTCATTTCACTCAATTTCTTTCGTCGAGTATATATTGTTACTTCAACTCGCTTAGCTTCGCTCTATTATTTCTTCATAAAACCCGCCCTTCCATCACCCTAACTCCACCGTTAGCACTTAGCACCGTCATAACTCCACCTCCCACAGTCCTAACTCAGTTTGGTTTATGCTTAATGCGCGTGGCATAAAGTTTGGTTTCTACTTAGCAATTAGATCTCAAATGAGGTTTATGTTAACCCTACTTATACTTTGGTTGATTTTGATGATTCTGGATGGTCAGTGTGGTTCTTGATTGTGGTTTTTGGTGGTTGTAGTGGTAATAAAAATAAAAGATTTTAATTTATCAAACCTGTTTTTTTTAATTCAATAAAATTAGTTCATAATATGTATTAGTTAGGAGTGATAATCATGACATATTTTTCAAGAATTAAGTTAATTTGAGTTAAAAAAAATTACATTTAAATTCATATGAATCAACTCAAATCATATAACTAGTTAATTGGGTCTACTCAAATTACCCAACCATTCAATTGTTATTAATATTAACTAGGATAATACTCCGTGGGCGTTGCGCCGCGGACATCAGCGTGCGCGGACGTCACACTAAATCGAGCTGAGTCGTTGGGTCTCTCAGCTTTTATTTAACGCGGATGATAACAAATCCATTGTGTACACATATTAGTAAGAATAACTATTTGTGGCATAATATTCTACATATCATCTAGAAGCCGAAAAATGTGGTGCCAGTGACAGCAAACATGCCAAACGACAACTATTTTGTCAAGCACTGCATGGTGCCAATGTGGTGCCGATTATAAAAAATCCATTGTGTACACACGTTATTTTGTCAAACCTTTAAAATAACCTTCAAACCAATTGTCAAATGACCATAAATCTCACCAATTTAACCAAAACCCTTTGAATCTTTCAACTTCAATAATCGTACACGAACTCATTAAATCGAATTTAAAAATAAACAAAAAAAATTAGCATACTTTTTGTACAATTATCATTAGAACCCCTCGCTCGAGCCACGATTGTCATACCGCAACCTAATCGTCTCCATTTTGCGAGTATTCGGCCCTTCACTACTTAACCCAGATGGGTGCAATATGTATTCACTCCTAAGCCGGTTGTACTCACTGCTGGCCTAGTGTTGAATGCCCAAAGCCATTTTTTTGAATTTGATCATGTCTTCGTTGTACTGGGCCGTGTCATAGTGTGAGCTCCCATTGTATAACGGCCAGTGTCCTGTCTTGATCCCATTATCAAGATCAGACAATGATGCGGAGGCGAGCAGAGTGACAGACACACACAGCTCACAGCTGTACATGACAATGTCCTGCTTCTCTCATATTGTATTTCTTCCGTGACACCGGGCGTTGTGGCCAATGTGGACTACTCGACTGCCGCTAGCCCCTTGGCTCTCCCTAGATGCGCAGAAACCCGACCTCCACCCGCCCGAAGGCACGACAGTGGAATAATCGGTAAAATCTCGCCTCCCATCCAAGTCGAACCGGCGCCACCCGTATTTGCTCTTCACTTGGATGCCACAGAAAATAATAAGGTGAGTGGGAATCGAACCTGAGTCACAAAGAACACCAATTCTTTCTCCAACCACTCCACGTATAGGCAAATATTTATTGGGTAATTACAATTAAGTAAACATATTTTATTTAATTATAATTACATAAATATTTTCTAAAACATAAAGTTATATGTTGATTTTTTTAGAATTCTTTGTTTTACATTTTATTTATTATTAATAATGCACTTTGTTGATGCAACAAATAACAGACCAAAGGTAGTAGCTGGGTTGGTTAGGCAAAAGGGTTGAAGGGTTCAACTTTGCCTAACACAGGTCGTGGGGTCCCCCCACGTTTGCAAGACGTGGAAGGAGGTTCACTAGATTAATTCTGTTGTTTGCTGAAGATCCTCCTCTGAAGTATGTTCAGATTCGGATGTGCAAGCAAAAGGAATGTGTGTGTTGAATGTGAAAGCAAGTGACTCGCATGAAGCAAGTACTTGAGAGCAATGATCAGAGATTCTCCAGGAATCAGAGCTGATCGGAGTGTGTCCCTTAGTAAATGAAGTGTCTAATATATAGGAGAAGACATCACTCGAAGAGGAATGAGTTAGACTAGTGAACATGCTTGCAGTGGAGGACTTGCCCTTTCGGGGGTTGAAGCCTTTTGACCCGCGGATAATAGAGTGTGCTCTGTGGACCTGCATTGCTTTTGCGGCTGGTGAGTTGGTGAAGCAATCCAGAGACATGACCTTTTACTGTTCCCGCATTGCTTTATCTCGACTTCCCATGTTTTTAACCTTTGAACCATTTTGCCTTATGAGCATTTACGTATTTAAGTCATTTATTTGGTCTTGTGCTACCCCCGTCATCAGCCCCCCAAGTCAGAGGTTTTTGGGAAATGAGCTCAAAGACTTCTGACTTTTATACGTGTATTTTATTTCCTAAAGGCTTCAAGGGTTCAAAGGTTGGAAGGTTGAAAATGGTTGAGGTTTTTGAATTTCAAATTTTGACAAGACAGTTGACATGACTTGTGGCAGTTTGTCAAGCGGCGGTTTTAATTCTACCATTTAATTATTACCTTTTATCTCATTTATTTACACATATTTTATCATAAGAACATTACTTGCCCTTTTTTTCTTCAAGTTTTTCCTCTTTATCAAATCAGGTTAGTTTCCTTTGCTTATTTTCTGTTTAATTTCTCATATCATGGGTGCTCGTAAGGATATGGCAAAGTCGTTTTCTCGAATGACTCAAGAGGAAGTCGATTTGTTTTGTATAGAATGGGGGATAGGGACGAAGTTTAAACCGGTTGCACCGGCTTGTGATAAGTCTGTCGATCAATGTCCCCCTAGTTCGATTGCTTTGTATTGTCGACATTTTGAGTTTTCAAATCTTCGTCATCCGTTTTCAAACTTTGTTTTGAATATCTTGGAATATTATCGTATATCTTTTGCTCAGGTTCACCCCCTTGGAATGGCTAGGGTTTTACATTTTGAAATTTTGTGTCGGGCCTCCGGGTATGATCCCACTCTTTTATCATTCCGCCGTTTTTTCCGATTGGCTAAGAATGGTGATTGGTTCACCTTCGAGACCACTCAAGTTGACACCTGTTTGATTTCGTCTATGGTTTCTACCCTTGGGGTCTGGAAGGACCGTTTTTTCTGGGTGTCGGAAGAAATTGTCCCTTTTAAACTTGTTTGGAGACACCCGGATGCTGTTTTGAATGAACTTGAGCCTTCTACGTCTGATATAAATACTCGGTTTTTAGAAACCCTTAGGGAGTGTTCTTCAAGGCTTCGTCCCTTTCCCGAGCATTTGTTGGTGTTATTGGGTCTTAGTAAAGTGTGGGAAAAACGTGATCGAGACCCGGTGCTCATGAGAGATGGGAAGGGTATGCATTTGTTCTTCTCGTGCTCTTGCGTTCCTATTTCTGTGTTTGCTCATGTGTTTTTTGTTTGTTTTGCAGTTATGTCTGCACTTGACTTTATCAAAAGTGATGATACCTCCGATGTTGCCTTTGATGATGTTGGTGCCACTCCGGGTGAGGATGCGGTTGTTAGAGGTTCTGATAGGTTCGAGGGTTCTGGGTATGTAAATGTCCCAAATGTTAAAGGCTTTACCAAGACTTCTGCTTCCAAGGTTTCCACTCGTCGTTCCCAACATTATCTGAAAGGTGTTGATCAGCCATCTGGTTCGGAGGCTGTTGATGTTAGTGATGATATTGAAGTATCAGCAGATCAGGCCATTGATGCTGGAAAGGGTAAGGAGAAGGAGTTAGTTGTTTCAAGCAAAAAAGAAAAAGTTAATTAAGAAAGGTACCACTCCTGTCATTCAAGGTCCGTCAGTCAAAAACGTTTAGAGCTTCGAAGGTTCAGAGGGTCAAGAGGTTTATGTGCCCAACTGGGGGGTTAAAGTCGGAGATAGTTTCAAAGATCCGGCTGTTTGTGCTGAAGCCTTAGCTCATTTTGCTCATCCTGGCGTTCGGGATGCCATTTCAGAGATGGAGGCTGATCATCTTATTTCTAGGATGATGCTCAGTTCCTGCAACCTTTCAGCCCTGTTGGCTAAAGGTGTTACTCGGTTTGCCAAAGGCATGCAGGAATACGAGGAAGCCTCTAAGAAGAAGGAAAAGATGAAAGCTTCAATTGCCTCCATGAAGAAGGAGATTGATAGCTTTTCTGAAAAGGAGCTGGCTTGGACCAAGAAAGTGAGTGAGTTGACAAAGAGACACGAGATTGAGATGAGTGATCTCAAAAAGAGTTTTGAAGCTGACCGATTGAAGCTGAAGTCTGATAGAGAGGCCTTGGTTGTTCAACAGATGGCTTTTGATGTGGAAAAAGATGGTTTGAAGACTTTGGTTGCCCAAGCCACTGGGGATAACCAGTGGCTTATTGAGCAGGGTTTTCATCAGGTTGTTACCTATCTTCTTCACTCTAAAGAGTTTAACTCTGCTCTTGGTGAGGTTTACACTAAACTGCTCAATCTGGGAAAACATCATGGTCTTATTGCGGGTTATAAGCTTCATGAGTCTGGCCATTCTTTAGAGAAATCTCCCTTGTACCGTCCCGAGGCTTCCGACATCTTCAAGAGTTCCGTTGAACAAATGGAGAGGTTAACATACCCGTATGTTAGCCACGTTGCTTCTTGCTATGGTAAGCCTCTCTCCGTCTTGCAGGAACTGAAGCCGGATGGTTTAAATGAAAAGGTATGTGTTGAAGTGCTTAGTTCTCTTTCAAGGAAACGTTCCTACTCGGGAGATAGCGAAGATACCTTTCCTGGAGAACCTGATGCTCATAAGGATGCCAGCTTGGAGGGTTCAGCTGTTGGTGATGATGGCCCAAAGGCTAAGAAGATCAAGAAGACTAAGAAGGCTAAAGGTAACAGTTCTAGGGCCTCTAAGCCTTCTTCTGATGCATGATATTCGTAGCTTTCTTAGCATCTCTTAAAACAATTTGTGATGTTAACTTCAAACAATATTAGGTTTTGCAGGAACCCTTAAGGTTCCTGTTATGTGGTTGTGTTTTAGGCCTGTATGGCCGTTTAAACAATTTCTGAACTTACAAGTCACTAGGACTTGTTTTAACTTGTGTTTGGATGGTTGAAAGTCTTTCACGGCTTTCTTTGCTATGAGACTATGTTTAACTATTTTCTTTGTGTTATGTTTTTATACTTGTGCCATATTTTGTTTAAGGCAGCTTGGTTGGTGTTAATCCTTCAAGCTTTTTGGTTGTCCTGTATGTAGGTTGAAGCCTTTAAGGCTTTGAATTGTTACATACACAGCTTGAAGCCTTGAAGGGTTCTAAGTTTTGTGACATAGCTTGGTTTGTATCTTTATAACTTTTCGTTTAAGTTGTTGCATCATTCTTTAGGTTATTTATGTTTTCTTGTAACTTTGTCTTTGTCAAGTTTGCGTTGCCTTCATGTTTTTTATACCTTAAAGGGTTCAGTGCTGCAGTCACTTAGCCTTGATATTTTTAACAAGAAGACATAGCACCTATCCTATTTATTTTCTTATTTTTTGTTTGATTTCGTAAGCCTGTTTGTTGATTATTCTTTTAAGGCTTAAGGAACATTTGGTGTAGCCTGTTCAAACCCGTTTATGAGACAATTTTTTTTTAATTAATAAGTCTCATGGAGTTGTATTGATTTAGGAACTCACCCCTTATATAGGTTCATTCAACCCTTGAACCTATTGAGCGATGTGGCCTGGGAGCTCATCCCCTTACATGGCCCTTGCCATGGAGTTTTTTTGCTAGGTTCTCAACCTGATCTTAGGATAGAAAGACAAATTTAATAAAACAACTTCATTCATTGAAGAGATGCTTGATTTTACAAAATGTGTTCGTAGTGCCATTCTTGAAATACAACTTGTGAAATACAAACCAAACTTTCCTGTTTAGACATGGAACCTTTTCAAGGTTTTTCCATTCCAAAGCCTTGGAAGCCTTTTACCCTCTGAGTCTGCTAGCTTGTAAGATCCACCCTTATGTGCTTCAAGGATGGTATACGGGCCTTCCCATTTTGGGCCAAGCTTTCCTTGATTCTCCTTTTTGCTAGCTTCATTGTTTCTAAGGACCAGGTCTCCTGGCTTAAAGCGTTCGTTCTTGACTCTCTTATTGTAGTAGGCTTCCATTCGTTGCTTGTACTTGGCTTCTTGAATTGCAGCTTGGTCTCGTGCTTCCTCTAGGAGTTGTAAGTTCAACATGGTCTCTTTTTGGTTTGTTTCGGGATCCATGTTGACAATTCGTTGTGTTACAACTCCTACTTCAGCGGGGATCATGGCTTCGGACCCGAATACCAAGCTATAGGGTGTTCTTTCGGTCGTTCTTATGGCCCATAGAACGCTAGGCAATTCTTCAAGCCAGTTGCTTTCGTACCTTCCCAATCTTGTTTTGATACCTTCCACTATGCTTCGATTTGTTCTTTCAACTTGACCATTTGATTGAGGGTAAGCCACTAAGCTGAAAACCTGATCAATTATGTATTCTTTGCACCAAACGCTGAAAGGCTTCTCAGCAAATTGCTTTCCATTGTCAGTGACAAGTACCCCCGGCAATCCATAACGGCAAATAATGTTTTCCCAAACAAAGTCAATGACCTGTTTGCTTGTTATCTTTGCGAGTGGTTTAACCTCGGGCCACTTGGTGAAATAATCTATTGCTACCAACAAGAACTTCACCCCACCTTTGCTTGGGGGAAACGGACCGACAATGTCCATTCCCCATTTATTGAATGGCCATGCTGAGGTTATTGGGACCAAATCATGCTTGGGACTTTTTGGTATTGGTGCATGAATTTGGCAGGCATCACATTTCCTTAATTGCTCAACGGTATCCCGGTGCATTGAGGGCCAAAAATACCCAAGGTTCATAAGTTTTGCAACCACCGACCTAGCTCCAAAATGAGCTCCGCATATACCTTCGTGAATTTCTTTGATCAAATACTGCCTTTGCTCGGGACCCACACATCTTAGCAAGGGAGCAAGATAACCCTTTTTGTAAAGGGTTTCACCTTGTAGCACATATTGTCTTGCTTTTATCTTAACCCTTTCGGCTTCTATTTGATCACTTGGCAATTCACCATTTTTAAGGAATTTCTTGATTGGAGTCATCCAATTTGGATCTTCCTCGGTGACTACGTCTTGAACTTCTAACTCGTCGATTGATGGAGCCTTTAACACTTCTACCAACACCTTCTTGGTAAGGTGAGCAAAAGTGAGAGATGCAAGCTTACTCAAGGCATCCTCCTTTTTGTTTTAGGACCTGGGAATTTGCTTGATATTGCATGCTTGGAAGGTACTCATCAGCTCCTTGGATTTTTCTTTGTATCTTTTCATGTTGGGCTCCTTAGCAACGTAGTTATCGTTCACTTGGCTCGAGACCAGCAACGAATCTGTGAACACTTCAAGCTTTTTGACCTTCATTTCTTTAGCCAGTCTTAAGCCGGCGATTAGTGCCTCGTATTCAGCCTCATTGTTAGTGGTCTGAAAATCGAAACGGAGAGCATACGTGAACTCCAACCCTTCTGGGTTAATCAGAATGAGCCCATCCCCTGACCCTTCAACGCTTAAAGCCCCATCAGTGAAAAGTTTCCAGGCTTCAAGGTCTGAAGGTTCAGTGGAAGCAGTGTTTACTTCAGTGACCGTTTGCTTTGGGACTTCTACAATGAAATCGGCCAATACTTGGGCTTTGATAGCTTTTCTTGGGACGTAGGTGATGTTATGCTCGCCAAGTTCTACTGCCCATTTGGCTAGTCGCCCCGAGTTTTCTGGTTTTTCAAGCACACCCTTAATAGGTTAGTCGGTGACCACTTGTATGGGGTGTGCTTGGAAATACCTTCGAAGCCTTCTAGCTGTTTGAACTAGGGCTAGGGCAAGTTTTTCAAGGGGAGGATATTTAGTTTCAGCCAATTTTAGAGTTTTGCTGAAGAAATAAACAGGTACCTGAACCTTGTCTCGCTCAATGGTGAGGACTGCACTTATGGCCTCTTCAGCAACTGAAAGGTATACCGAGATTAACTCTCCCGTTTCGGGAGCTGCGATGTCTGGTAAGGAAGTTAGATGTTGTTTCATCTGGTTGAAGGCTTCTTCAGCCTCCTCGGTCCATCTAAAGTCCTTCTTATCAGAGCAGCTCTTGAGCGTTTTGAAAAAGGGTAAAGACCTTTCAGCCAATTTGGAGGTAAAACGATTCAAGGCTGCAAGCTTCCCGTTTAAGCTTTCAACCTCCTTCTTGATTCTTGGTGGTTTGGTTTCTAAAACTGCTTTCACCTTGTTCGGATTGGCTTTGATGCTTTGTTTTCCCACAATGTGCCCAAGGAATTTACCTTCCTCAAACCCAAAGGAACATTTTTCAGGGTTGAGTTTCATATTCACTTTCCTTAGGTTCTTGAAGGTTTCTTGGATGTCATCGAGCATTTGATATTTCGTCTTGCTTTTAATCACCAAGTCGTCGACATATGCCTCCATATTTCTACCAATTTGACTTGAGAAGGCCTTGTCGACTAGTCGTTGGTAGGTTGCTCCAGCGTTTTTGAGGCCAAAAGGCATCTTTTGATAACAAAAGATCCCTTTGTCCGTGTGAAAGGCGGTTTTTTCCTTATATTCTTCCTTCATGAGGATTTGATGATAGCCTTTGTAGGCATCAATGAAACATTTGAACGGGTACCCGGTGAGGGAGTCCACCTTGAGATCAATTTCAGGTAACGGATAGCAGTCTTTGGGACAAGCCTTGTTAAGATCCTTGAAGTCTATGCACATTCTCCAAGAATTGTTCAGCTTTCGGACCATGACCGGGTTTGCAACCCAGGATTGATACTTGACTTCTCGGAGAATGCCGGCTGACACAAGCTTTTCAACCTCTTGGCACGCAGCCAAGCTTCTTTCGGGTGCTAGACTTCGTTTCTTTTGTACCACGGGCTTGAAATGAGATGGTATTTTCAACTCGTGCTCAGCAATGCTTCGAGGGATGCCTGTCATATCTTCCGGGCACCAAGCGAAGACATCACTATAATGTGCCAACAGTTTTTCAAGGTACGAGAGGGTCTCTTGTGAAAGGCTAGGATTGACCCTTATCTTCTACTCGAGGTACTTAGGATTCACAATTAGCCTTTGCTTGTCTTCCTCACTTTTGGAGCTTTCACCTTTGACCAGGTAAGCCTCCTGAGAAGGTTGAAGGGTTGTTATTCCCCTCTCGGTGGGGAATTTGACAGTGCCATGGCCAACAGACACAACCATATAAAATGCACACTGTCCCGGCCTCCCGATGATCACATCATAGCTTGAAGGTATGTTGATAACCACAAAGGTGAGTGGTTGGATTCTCTCCTTCTGACTTTCACTGAAGCGAACATCAAGTGTCAGTTGCCCTAAAGGCTTGAGGGGTATGTCGGCAATACCTTTTATGGAGGTCCCGGAGGGTTGGAGCCTTGAACGTTCTTCATTGCTTAGACGGTTGAAGAACTTCTCAAACATGATTTCGGTGGCAGCACCAGTGTCTATGTATGCTCTGCTTGTTTGCAACGTCCCCACAGTAGCCTCAACCACAAGAGGGTTTGAAAGAGGGTCTTTCTCAGTTGGGGGGAAACAAACACACTGAAGCTCCCAAGCTTCCAACTAGGGCTGTAAACGAACCGAACGAACACGAACGAGGCCTTGTTCGTGTTCGTTCGTTAAGGAAATAAATGTGTTCACGAACGGTTCATGAACACTTACCGAACGAGATCGTATGTTCGTGTTCGTTCATTAAGGAAATGAGCGTGTTCACGAACGGTTTACGAACACAAGCGAACACAAATAAATTTGGCGAACGCAATGAAGGATAAAGGTGGATGGCCCAGAGAGTAGCACTAGAACTTGAATCCCTTATTATGGAACGGAGCTAGATCATATTCGTCGATGTAAATAATGAGAAAAGAAAGGGAAATAGTGCATAAACAAGGTGAAAGAGGGTTTACTAGTTTAATTGTTAGGGTAATGATATAAATAAAAGTTTAATAGTATAAAAAGTATAGATAAAATCTATGAAAGTATAAAAATCTTTAATTAAAACACGAACATACGAACATAAACGAACGCAAATGAACGAATGTTCACGAACACCTTACCGAACGTTCACGAACACAATTGAACGAACGAGACATTTGTTCATGTTCGTTCATTTAACTAATCGAACGAAATTTCTTGTTCATGTTCGTTCGTTTATTAAACGAACGAACATAAACGAACTTCCCGCCGAACGGTTCACGAACTGTTCGCTGAACGTTCGGTTCGTTTACAGCCCTACTTCTAACCCCTGCCTTTTGTGCGGAACCCTTCCATCGAAATCTACCATATTGACTTCCCTGCCCTTTCTTTCAGCCATTTTGTCCCTTACTCCTTTAACCAAGTGAGCAAGTTCCCCAGACTTGACGGCTTCTTCGATCCTCTTTTTAAGTTGGAAGCAATCATTGGTATGGTGTCCCTTTTCTTCATGAAATTCACAATATTGTGTGGAGTTTTCATTCTTCCTGCTTTTGGGGAGTGGCCTAGGAGGTCGAAAGTTTTGCTTGACTTCTTCTGTTGCAAGGATTTCTTGAGGAGACTTTGTGAGGGGTGTGAAACTTATGCCTTTCTCCCTGGTGGAAGGGTTCCGACCTTCAAGCCTTCGATGGTCTGAACCCTTTTGACGTCTGTCATAGGAGTTAAAGTTCCCTCTTTTTCTGGCTGGGCTGTTGCTTTCGCCAACTGGATCCTCTTTTCCTTTGTTCTTTGATATCTACGGCCTCCTCTCCCCGGATATGGGCTTCTGCTCTTTCGAGAGCTTCTTCCAAGGTCTTGGGCAGGGATTTGTTGAAATCTCTTGTGAGATATTTTGAGGTGATAGCATTCATAAAACCAACTACCCTCATTTTCTCGTATGCCCCTACATATGTTAGACCTCTTAGCCGATATATTTAGAGGATATATATTATTTGTATAGATAGTCATTATCTTATGTAATTGTATGGTGATTATGTTTCCTAATTAGAGGTAGGATATGATTGTATTCTCTCCCTATATAAAGGGATTGTTATTATCAATAAGACACATAAAATCATTCACCATAAACGCTTTTATGGTATCAGAGCTCCGGTTCTGAATACCCCTTTTTTTTCTTCCCTTCAACCCTTATTATTTTCTTTTCTTCTGCCGACAATAATATTCAGCCAATAACCCTTCCACCCTTCACCCATAATATTCCTCCACCCATAATATTCCTTCCGATAATATACCTCTTTTCACCAATAACATTTACTCAACCAATAACCCTTCACCTACCTCTTTTCCTTTTTTAATTTTTCCAATCCAGCAAATCATTATCGGAAGCCATGACAAAAACTGATGTGCCAAACCCATATTTACACCCGGCATATTCAGTAAATAATATTAAATCAAAAGTCCGAACCCTTGATGGCACTATGGTGACCTACTCGGCCTGGATAAAATTATTTAAGGAGTTAAATGCCATTTTGGTCCCTGAGGTTTGGCCAGTTTTGCCACTTTAGTCCAAATTTCAAAATTATAACATCTGGGTCCCTGTGGTTTGCATTTTGTTGCCATTTTGGTCCAAATCCCAAATTTAGTCAGATTCCCCACTATTCACGTCTTTACCCTCAGGGGTATTTTGGTCATTTTGTAATTTTTATAACTCATATATGCGCTAAAATGAAAACCACCTCCAGTTGTAAGAACCGCGAGAACCACTCTCCCCCAATCAAACTCTGCCACCTATACACTATTATTTTAAATCATGAAGGTCATTTAGGTAATTTACTCAAAATGTCTCATCTCTCTTTCTGTCTGCCTAAAGTCTCATCACTTTTTAGATCTCATTTGTCTCTCTCCTCTATGTCTCTCTCCTCAAAGAAACTCAAATCAGAAACTCAATGTTGGAGAAGAAATCAACCCCACCCCTCCTCCACAACAACCATCGAACCATCGCCTTTACCTCCGCCGCATCCCTGATCCTCAACCAGAACACCACCATAACCCTATAGTCTGATGTCTCCGGTGTTTCGAGTTCCAGCGTTTTCAAGATCCGAGCCGGTGTTCGACGGTCATGGTTGTTTATAACATTGGGGGTTGGTGGCGGCGGCTCTCCGGCGGCATCTTCTGCCTCCCTTTCCTCTCTGCCGCCCCCCATTGAGACTGGTGTTTGGTGGTGGTGGCGGTGGCGTTGGGGATGGTGGGTGGGTGGAGAGGGCCGGTGGCGGCGATGGTGGTTGAGCCAGGGAAGGCGGTGGCTGAGCCGGTGAAGCCGGATGCATGTTTGAGTTTTGGTTTGAGTTCGAGCAAATAAAAATTTAGGTTTTTAATAAATATCTCTAAAATTACTAGTTATGAAACTGAGTTTTGGTTTGAGTTCGAGCAAAATAAAAATTTTGATTTTTAATTCTGTTTTTTTAAGAGTTTTTGAGTTTTATTTGTTGATAATTTTATATGTTGCTCACACTTATGGTACTAGTAATTTGCTGACTCATTATGGCAATTTGACACTCATTATGCAATTTGACTTTTGATGTTGTGCCTTTGTGATTATTGTTGTTGAGCTTTCAAAGATATGCTGTGTTTGATGATAGTATGTATGCTGTTATTCAGTGCATACATAAAAAGTTTATATATGATTTAGTTTGGCTCGATCATTTCTCGGTTAAAATTTGGGTGAATTTAGGGATGATTTCGGATTGATTCAATCAATTTCGGCGGTGCCGGTATTGAGAATAAATATGGGTTGAGTTGGCAGTGATAGTTCAAGACTTTTTTTTCCGACGATTGATGACGATGGCGAGGCAATTTTACTTAAATACCCTTTTGAATTAAAATATTAAAAACATAATAAGACAAAAAATACTTAATATTATTTTTAAATACTTTTAATCTCATCCATCCATCATCTTGATCTAATGGCTAGAAAGTGGTTCACGCGGTTCTTACAACTGGAGGTGGTTCTCATTTTAGCGGTCCCCTATATATATATATATACTTATATATATATATATATATATATATATATATATATATTCACACACAAACAGACATACAACTCTCTCTCTCTCTCTCTTCTATCTCTGTAATCAAACCCAGATCTCTGTAATCCAAAATCGCCGCCTCCAATCTGAACTACCACCACCGTGCACCACCACCACCCCGACTACGATTCCCCATATTTACACCCAAACATACAACTCTCTCTCTCTTCTATCTCCGATTCGTGTTTGATGCAGATTTATTGGGGGTTTGATTTTGATGGAGGTGTTAAATATGGGCTGGAGCAAGAGGAATCGGAATAAAATGGCAGTTTAAATATGGGTTGGAGCAAGAGCAAGCGGTGGTTGTGAGGGTGTACGGTGGTGGAGGGTGGTGGTGGGGAGACGGTGGTGGTGGGTGTACGGTGGTGGAGGGTGTACGGTGGTGGAGGGGAGACGGTGGTGGAGGGTGTACGGTGGTGGAGGGGAGACGGATGATGATCTGTGATTTTGTGATGGATGATGATCTGTGATTTTGTTAGTTTTAAGGGATCGAGATGATGGATGATGATCTGTGATTTTGTTAATGTTTTAGGTGGTTGAGGGTGATTTTGTAACAAACAGGATGATCAAAACTTAAACCCAGTCCTTTTATTCACCACGAGGCTGTGATGATTTCACCTAATCCGAGTCAAAATTGGGTCAACATTTGAGATTTTCCGCAGCTTGGCGTGGCAGAATCGGAGGAGGGCAAGTGCGCTTGCAACCTCTGTTTGCAGCCATGGCGGTTATTCCTCCTTGTTCCCATTGTAAAACAGATCTGTGCCTCGTTTCTTTTTACAAATCGGTTTTTGTTTTGATTTGTTGTTGGAGCCTCGTTTCTTTTTACAAATCGGTTTTTGTTTTGATTTGTTGTTGTCTGTATTTTGATTTTTGTGATGGTTTCTGGTTTTGTGTTTTAGAGAGAGAGAGAAAGAGAGGGGGATACGGAGGAATGTTGATGGTGGTGAGGGGTTTTATTATTTTTAATTAATAATTAGTTATAATAAAATGAAAATGACCATTTTACCCCTGTGCAAAAGGACAAAACTTAAGGTTTTTTTTAGAAATCTGACCAGATTTCATTTTTGGACTAAAATGGCAACAAAATGCAAACCACAGGGACCCAGATGTTATAATTTTAAAATTTGGACTAAAGTGGCAAAACTTGCCAAACCTCAGGGACCAAAATGGCATTTAACTCATTATTTAAGTTTCATGCGACCGCTTACCGGGTGCTCAATCATCTCGATGATACCCCTCCTCCAGCTATTACCGATCCTACATACCCAGCCTGGAAAGAATTGGACGCGCTGGTCTCACAATGGATTTACAGCTGCGTATCAGACGATTATTTACAGCAAATTCTGGACACCAAGGCTTCGGCTCAACAAACTTGGCTGAAACTAGAAAAGATTTTCCTTAGTAACAAGCGCGCAAAGGCTGCAGCGCTCGAAACTCAGTTTGTCAATCTCACGCTTTCCGCTTGCAGTTCCCTTGATGATTATTGCAAACAACTTAAAAATCTTGCTAATCAGCTTGCTGATGTGGACCAACAAATAACCGAAGAACGCCTCGTGTTACAACTAGTTCGTGGCTTATCTAAGGAGTTCGACACAACCGCTTCATTGATTAATTCTCAAGCAGCCGATTGGGACACGGCCAGATCTATGCTGAATGACGAAGTCATCCGCCAAGCCGCACGACAGCAGCAGTCCTCCACGGTGCTCGCCACCACCGTCGCTTCTCAGTCTCAACAGCCGGCCGACAACAACAATCAATATCAGCAGCCCCGGGACCCCAACACTTAGTACACGCAGTCCAGCAACCAATACAGGGGCCGTGGTCAAGGACGCGGCCATCAGGCATCTCGTGGCAGAGGATCGCGCGGCCGTGGCTACCGCGGTAACAATTCTAATTGGGCTTTTCAAAATTTTATGGGCCAACAATATTATCCACAGTGGGCTTAGTGGAACACACCACCTTGCCCATACCCGACCCAGCCCAACTGGCGGCCCAACACACCTCCACAGCCACCATCCGCCAATAACACAGGGTACCCAGCTCCTGCCACCTACGATCCGCCTGCTTATAATGCTTTATGTCCATCCGACTTGGTGCCGCCATGAACAATGTTAATCTCACTTACACGGACCCGACTCCACATATGGATACAGGTGCTGAGCGTCACGTCACTGACAATCAAGGTATGATTCATCACCCTGACTTATTTACTATTAACACTAAACTTTTAGTCGGCAACGGACAATACTTACCAATTGAGGGCTCTGGCACTGGTTACCTACCAATACACAACCGTACCTACATTCTCCCTAACATCCTTTATAGCCCACACATTATCAAAAACCTATTGTCCGTCCGCCGTTTTACCCGTGATAACAATGTTTCTATTGAGTTTGATCCTTTTGGTTTTTCTTTGAAGGATCTCAAAACGGGACGGCTCCTTTCCCGCCACAATAGTACGGGCGATCTTTATCCAGTCACTCCTCCAACATTACCACCACAAGCATGCTCCCTCACCGCTGCTACTCTACCTTGGCATGACCGTCTTGGCCACCCCGGCAAACAAGTTTTTGATATTTTGTCTAGAAATTTTGGTTTATCATGTAATTCGAATAAACTTTCTACTTTTTGCAACTCTTATCATCTTGCTAATAGTAAACGATTACCTTTTCATGAATCTAATTCCTTTACCTTTGCTCCCTTTGATATCATACATTGTGACTTGTGGACATCTCCCATAACCAGTAAAACAGGCTTTAAATATTACATGGTACTAATAGACAATTTTTCAAATTTCGTGTGGGTCTACCCTTTAAAATATAAATCTGAAACCTTCACCACATTTACCAAATTTCACCGCCTCATAACCACCCAGTTCAACAAATACATTAAAACCTTTCAGTGTGACCTAGGGGGAGTTCGATAACCATGCCTTCAAAAACTTTGCCCACCAACACGGACTCCTATTCCGTTTTTCATGCCCTCAAACCTCTTCATAAAACGGCCGAGCGGAGTGAATGATTCGTCGAATTAATGACATCATACGCTCCTTACTCATCCATACCCATCTCCCGCCCATATTTTGGGTCGAAGCCCTTCATACCGCAACCTATTTACATAATATACTTCCTACTAAATGCCTTAACTTTTACACCCCCACATTCGCCTTATACCTTCGCCACCCCACTTACGACCATTTAAGAGTGTTCGGATGTGCTTGTTATCCCAACACATCGGCCACTCAACCCCATAAACTTCACCCCCGGGCCGTGAGGTGCATCTTTCTCGGGTACCCACCCGATTTCCGTGGGTATAGGTGCTTTGACCCTACCACCGGGAAGGTCACTATCTCCCGTCATGTCACGTTTGACGAAAACACATTCCCATATACTATCCCTACACCAACATCCCGATACTCATTCCTTGATGAGTCTATACCACCTGGCTTCACCTTCGCCCCAACTGTACCCACCTCAGCCAACCCACCTGCACGTTTACACTCAACCTCTCCGTTCCAGCATACCTATACGCGTCGACCTAAACCACCACAACCACATCCCGTCGTCCCCACTACCACCTCGACCGCCACCACAATACCTCGGCCCCCACATCAACCATCCCATCCACAACCGGCCGTACTACCACAACCCACAAACACACACCCCACGACCACCCGCTCCAAAGCTCACCGCACCTTTGTGACCCAAACCATCTCCCCGGTCCCCACTTCTTATGCCAAAGCCTTTGCCGACCCTCATTGGATGTCTGCCATGCAGGCTGAGTTTAGCGCTTTACAGGAAAATGAGACATGGGAACTTATCCCTAGACCGTCAGATCGGCCGGTCATCAGGTGCATGTGGCTTTTTCGCCATAAATTTAAATCCGATGGGTCACTTGAGCGTTACAAGGCTCGACTAGTGGTTAATGGTAAATCTCAAACTGTGGGAATTGACTGTGAAGACACGTTCAGTCCAGTAGTAAAACCGGCAACCATACGCACCGTTCTCTCCATTCCTGTCTCCCGTTCTTGGCCGATTCATCAGTTAGATGTCAAGAACGCTTTTTTGCATGGCACATTAAATGAGACTGTATTTATGCATCAAACCCCAGGGTTTGTGGACAGACGTTTTCCCAAATTTGTTTGCAGGTTAAAGAAGTCTCTTTATGGCCTTAAACAGGCTCCCCGTGCATGGTACACCAGATTTGCAACATTTATATTATCACAGGGTTTTCGCAGCAGCACTTGTGACAATTCTTTGTTCACTTTTTCGAGGGGATCAAATGGCTTATCTTCTTTTATATGTTGATGATATTGTGTTGACAGCTTCAACCACTGATCTTTTACAGGATATTATTCGCATGCTCTCACGAGAGTTTGCTATGACAGATTTGGGTCAGTTGCATCATTTTTTGGGCATTAAGGTAACCAAACAGTCCAACGGGTTATTCTTGGACCAATCACAATATGCGAAAGATATCATTTCCCGTGCATCTATGTCATCTCGCAAACCATGCACTACTCCAGTTGATTTATCCTCAAAACTTAGTGCTTCGGATGGTCCACTCTTTGCTGATCCTACTCTATATCGCAGCCTTGCTGGTGCCTTACAATATTTGACGTTCACTCGTCCCGACATTTCTTATGCAGTTCAGCAGGTTTGCTTGTTTATGCATGAACCGCGTGACCCACATTTTGCGTTTTTGAAGCGCATCTTACGGTATTTACAAGGCACTATAGACTACGGCATTCGGCTTTGCAGATCGACAACCGATTCTTTGGTTACTTACTCAGATGTTGATTGGGGTGGTTGTCCCGACTCTCGCCGCTCTACTAGTGGCTACTGTGTTTTTCTTGGGGATAATTTGGTCTCATGGTCCTCCAAGCGTCAACCCGCCATCTCACGTTCTAGTGCCGAGGCAGAGTATAGGGGTGTCGCAAATGCCGTGGCAGAGGCTACCTAGTTACGCAATTTTTTACTTGAGTTATATCTCCCGCTTCGTCGAGCTACAGTGGTCTACTGCGACAACGTCTCAGCGGTATATATGTCAGATAACCCAGTCCAACACCAACGAACAAAACACATTGAAATTGACATTCATTTTGTTCGCGAAAAAGTTCGTGTTGGGGATATTCGTGTTCTACATGTGACATCCTCTTTGCAATATGCCGATATTTTTACCAAAGGACTATCTCGTCAGTTATTTCAGTCTTTTCGGTCCAGCTTGAGCGTTTGTCCAACGCCCGCTCAAACTGAGGGGGAGTCTTAGCCGATATATTTAGAGGATATATATTATTTGTGTAGATAGTCATTATCTTATGTAATTGTATGGTGATTATGTTTCCTAATTAGAGGTACGTTATGATTGTATTCTCTCCCTATATAAAGGGATTGTTATTATCAATAAGACACAGAAAATCATTCACCATAAACGCTTTTAAGACCTTCCTTCTAGTATCGTTCGATAAACTCTCGAAGACTTTCATCATCACGTTGTTTTATCTGAAAGATCACTGTTGCATCTTTGACATATCGCCTTTGTTGGGAGAAATTGGCCAGAAAACCCTTGCTGAGGTCGTCGAAGCTTCGAACGCTTCGAGCAGGTAAATCATTGAACCAAATCCTGGCTGATCCGACAAGAGTTTGCATAAACATTAGACAACATTCAGCGTTTGACCATTTCTCAATCCTTGCTGCACCAGTGAAGATCTGAAGATGGTCCTCAGGATCTTCAGTCCCATCATACGTTTTGATGTGGGATGGCATCTTGATATTCGTTTGAAAATCATAATCGGCTATTTGTTGTGAAAAGCACGAGAGGTTACTTGGCTTGTAAGGCTTGGCCAAATCTTCTTCAGCCCTCGCAGCCGTGTTGTTGCCATTGTTGCTGTTCCCCTGAGTGGCCTGCACCTGATTAATAAAGTGCTGCCACGGGAAGCTGGCCATCATCTGGGTCATCATCTGAGGCATGAGGTTGAAGCCTTGAAGGCTTCCGGGTGCTACTGGGCAACTAACTCCCAAAGGGGTGCTCATAACAGCACTTCGTGCCAAGGGGAGCACGGACAAAGCTTGTTCCCATGAAGTTGTTGTTGATGGTTGAAGGCTTGTTACCGGGGACTGCAGGAGCTGGTCAAGAGTCAGCTCATGCCCCAAAGGAGCATCACTTGTAGCTGGTTAAGATGAGAAGAGAGGATATGCTGCAGGATTTGGCCTTGCGGATAGATATGGGTTAGGGTTTGGAGGATTACTGGGACCAGCCTCATCCCTAGATGTAAAAGGAGGGACGGGAGGTCCGGGAGATAGCGTTGGTTCTGGCTCATCATAGTCTAGACGAATCCTCACTCCCTTGTCCCTTTCCCTACTCACATATTGGTTGAGGAGAGACCTCAACTCAAGGAAATTGTTGGCAACCCCTTCAGGGGTTAGTTCAACACGTGCCAGAGACACCGACATTGGGGGAAGGGACTACGGATCTGGACGGACTTGGACTGTTGAAAGTGAGAAACTCGGGAGTGCTCCCCGGAGTTGAGAAAGAAGTTGGTATAGCCACATGAGTTTGGCTAGTGCCCGGGGTAGAGGTGTTTGGAACCTGATTTACTTCTCCCGGGGATCCACTTTCTGACATGGTAGTTTCAAGAGAAAAAAGCTACACTACTAGGTCTTTTTGAGGAGAAATAGTGGCGTAGCCCCACGGTGGGCGCCAACTTGTTGATGCAACAAATAACAGACCAAAGGTAGTAGCTGGGTTGGTTAGGCAAAAGGGTTGAAGGGTTCAACTTTGCCTAACGTAGGTCGTCGGGTCCCCCCACGTTTGCAAGACGTGGAAGGAGGTTCACTAGATTAATTTTGTTGTTTGCTGAAGATCCTCCTCTGAAGTATGTTCAGATTCGGATGTGCAAGCAAAAGGAATGTGTGTGTTGAATGTGAAAGCAAGTGACTCGCATGAAGCAAGTACTTGAGAGCAATGATCAGATATTCTCCAAGAATCAGAGCTGATCGGAGTGTGTCCCTTAGTAAATGAAGTGTCTAATATATAGGAGAAGACATCACTCGAAGAGGAATGAGTTAGACTAGTGAACATGCTTGCAGTGGAGGACTTGCCCTTTCGGGGGTTGAAGCCTTTTGACCCGCGGATAATAGATTGTGCTCTGTGGACCTGCATTGCTTTTGCGGCTGGTGAGTTGGTGAAGCAATCCAGAAACATGACCTTTTACTGTTCCCGCATTGCTTTATCTCGACTTCCCAGGTTTTTAAACCATTTTGCCTTATGAGCATTTACGTATTTAAGTCATTTATTTGGTCTTGGGCTACCCCCGTCATCACACTTCATTTTCTAATTTATAAACATTTAAAACCACATAATTCAATTTTTTTTTAAACTCACCCAAAGCTAAGAGTATAACCAACTAAGCTAAAATTGTTTATTTATAATGTTTAAATTTTCTTAAAAATGGTTTAATAAAGTGTCATATATTTAAGCGAACTGAAAACAAGAAAGATGAAAAAGTAGTGACAACCCACATGCGAGTGTTCATGATTTGAAACTTTTATATTTTGCTAATATGAAAAGCAAGTCCAAAGTGGTGTAAATTGACACACACTCACGTCATAATCAATATTATTAATAATTTGTTGCAACTTAATTCATTCCTATACAAAACTTGATCAGTAGTTGTTCATAACTAATTATTTAAGCTACATATTTACTGGGTAATTGATTAATGATTACTAACAAAATCAATAATTATGATATAAATTGAAATTCATTAAGAAAAGTTTTAAAACAAAATAATAATAATAATACACATGTTTGAAAATTTTCATTTTTATAATTAATTATCTTGAAAATTTAAATCAATTATATAATAAAGAAATAAAAAAAGTTTAAAAAACTAAAAAAAAGGGCGATAGAGATGACAAGTAACTAATCTACTTGAATTGTTGAAAGCAAATTGTGTAGACAACGACAAAGTGTTAAGTTTCTATCAATGTTTCCTCCAATATTTCACCATCACTTTATCATGATGTGCCCCTCACGTAGTTTTTTAATATCCTATGATCAATTATTTAGAGGTATTTGGGATTGCTTAGTTGAACAATTTGTATTTACATTTATAATAATATTAGGCAAAATGTTTTCATAAAAATTAAGCATGAGGACATGTATAATCAATTAGTTTATAGTATTGCTTATGTACATCCATAGTTATGAACAACTACTGATCAAGTTTTGTATAGGAATCAATTAGCAAAATAATGAGGTGATTTCTTCATATATTGTTGTTTGGTTACAAATAATGAGGTGATTTATATATTCATTAGTTTATAGTATTGATTATTTACATCCATAGTCATTAAGTGGAGAATTATAAAAACACTTTTAGAGTGGTGAATTGGTGATATAATACACTGAAAAGGATAAGAGGAAATGGATTATGTGATTAGATAAGTATATATATGTATCAAAGTTAAAACATTATACATTATAATTCTCTTCTTAAAACTGATTATATTGAACTACTCTCTGATTATATAGGCAAATTTAAGTGAAAAATAGATGATATCTTAGGGAAATGAAATTCAAAAAATGGTTGAAAAAAAGTTTTCTTTTCAACATCTTTAAGTGATTGATTATAATTATTGAACTTTAAACATAATTTCCGTGAGTGATTGGTTGTTTAAACAACCCCTTTCTAAGAATGTTTTTTTATTAATGTTTCGAATAAAAACCCGGTTGTTAATCATATTGGGGTGGATATAAGCAATGAAGGATTTGGACTAGGTCTTGTGTGAGGTTGTCAGTTCGATTCCCGAGCCCAACCGGGTTTTCGTCTCACCGTGTGTTACGTTAGAGAGTTCCACTCTTGTGGTGGTACAACGACTGTCAAGTGGCAGCCGGTGGTATGGTTTCCCGGGGGAACGCCCAAAAAAGCCAAACTTTAAAGCCAGTGTGGCCCCGGTTAAGACAGCATAGTCTAGCTAGAGTGAGGCAATACGGAGCTCTCCGATTTAGAGAGTATGGTAACCTTATACATAAAGTTCACCGTTAAAAAAAATCATAATCCAGTTAGCATGTACGTTCATTTGAAACCCCATAAAAAAATGAATACGGGTTCTTAGATTAAAAGAATAAAGATAAAACCAGACTTAAGAGCATTCATGTCACATGTGTCACACAAATTTCTTCACATATAAATTAGAACGTCTTCACATGAAAATATAAGGGTTTTTTTTTAATCTAATTGCAAGCTTTATTATTTTGCTTTAAATTTGTTGTAGTTTTCCTATTCCTTTGTAGATGGTGTCGACTGCTTATTATCTTTATATAGCGTCGTGTTAAGCTTCATTCAATGCCGGATCTAGAGGACAAGATCAGGGGTATCTCAAAAAAGTTTCTAGACCTTGGGGTATCCTAATATTTGCTCAGGGGTATCCTCGATACATAAAACAGAGAGAATAATTTTTTTGCACTAATTTTACATTCCACCGACAATATTAAGGATACCCCTGCTTGTACACTAAATCCGCCACTGGCTTCATTTGATCAAAGTAAACAGTGTTATATATATTTGTACCATATGTTCATTTGAATGTACATTTTCTTACCAAGAGCTGAGTGCTTTATCAATTATAGAAGGAATTATTATTTTTTCCAAGAAGAAAAGTTCAGATTTCCCTAATCTTTAATTTTCAATTTTCAATATTGGGTCCTTTTAATTTCAACACATAAAATCATTGACATGGTGGGATAACATGTTTCGGCACATGATAATGGGCCCAAATTTAGTTGCCGTAGTGCAAGTTTAGGTTGACTTTGTGGCATTTTGCAAAGTTCCAAAAAAGGGCCCATGCCCAATTTTTCAACCATGTATTTGTATACTTGGACATATTTTTTAAAATATACACTAAAAGTAAATTTGATGATTTAAAAATGACATCCTATATGTGAAGGCATCTAAAGATTAAAAAAAAAACATGCATTCATATGATTTACTTAATGTGAGTGGGTGTATTGGTGAGCTGCCTTTACCATTCATCAACTAATGTGAACTTAAAAGACAATAAAAAAACAAATATAACATGCTTGCCATTAAAAAGTGAAAAATACATAAAGAACAAAGGTCGTATGGAATAAATAATAGTACTATTTGTCCTAATATATCAACTTTTAGGACATGAGTTTGATAAAAACTAATTCACATAATCACCTTTAAGTTGTATAATGCATACATGTTTGGCAGATCAATTTTTTATTGGGGCCATCATTTTCAGTGACGGATCTAGAAAATTCTTATAGGGACAACGTTTCAAAAAAGAGGGGTAACGGAATTGAAAAAACGTTAAAATTTTCCAAAATTTACACTACCACCGGAGCGTTAAGGAGAAGCGGGGGCTACCCCTATTTACAAGCTATATCCTCCCCTAATCCTTCTAATATATGTGGTGAATTTGGATTACTCTTCGAATATTACACATAAAAAGAAGTTTTGGATACTAAATATCGTTTAAGGATGCCAAATTATATGTAGATCAACTTATAAAAGTAAATATGACATGGTTAGGGGAGGGGGGGTGGTTCACTAGTGATAGATTGTATCACTTCCACTATCCAATCAAATCATGCCATGTCATCACCCAATATTCTATCACTAGTGATAGAAATGTAGGCGGGGTGGTATCACTAGTGATGGAATTCTATCACTCCCAATTTTTTTTTATTTATTAATTTTAAATTCCATTTAATGAGATAGCATTTTGAAATTTGTGAATCAAAGGTCCAATTAGAAATAGAATTCCTTGCAGTTGTCGGCCATATATTATTTTTAATAATAAAATAGAAGTAATTTACATGCAATGACAGGACATGCATCAGAAGTTCAACGCGTTGTGGGATTAACGCGTTTTAAAAATAACGCGTGATGTATGCACCGGCGGCGGTGTTCCGTTGCACTTCAACGAGTGATGGCCATGTATCACGGGACCGCCCCGAGTCCCCTTAGAGAATACATCAACGTTGAAAGTGGTGAAAAAAACCAAAGTATGGACTAATTAAAAGAAAATAGACATTCAATATTGATCTATGATAAGATGGTTTTCGTAATTAATGCAACATATAAATTGTGTTTCATTTTAGTCGAATCTTCAATTCATTAAATTCAGAGACGGACCCATATAGTAACCACAGGGCCACAGGGGTGCAGCCAGGCCTCATGAATTTTTTTAGTGTTATTTACTCGCTAAAATCTTGATCGCTATATATGAAGGTTTGATTAAACTTCACATGAAAAAAAAGTCTAGTTCTGCTACCGATTAAATTTAAATGGTCAGTATCTACTCATTTGTAAACCAATTTGGTAAAAAAAAAAAAAAAAAACAGCATAGTCATATTTAGAGTTTATTCATCATTTACAAACTTTATAAATCAGTTTTCGCATTGTGAAAACAGGAACTATTTGTTAAAATATAATTTCTTCAGTTCAATGTATTTCTGTAAAATTAAATTTGAAAACAAAAACTCTCTATTAAGGCTAAAGTCAAAGTCAGCGAGTCCAAATCACACCTATAGCGGTATTATTTTAGAGAAGTACTGAAGTAGCCCGTTAATGGGAAAAGATTTATCTTTTCAGATATGAATATATGATATACTGATATATTTTTTTGGCCTTAAAAAGATTAAGGTTCAATAAGAACATAAGAGAATCTAACATTAAATGAATCATTTTATGAAAAGTTTGTTTACATTTATTTATTTATTTATCAAAGAATGAACAGGAAAAACATTTTATATATGTTTAGTAAAAGAACGAACATGTCCAAATCACAATTATAGTTATTATTTTAGAGAATTACTAGTAGTCCATTATTTATTTAATTTTTATAAAAATTAATATGTTATATGATTACTAGTGTATGTGTTTTCAGTGTATTGTATTGTATAGGAACCTATCTAGTATGTGTGTATGTATATAGCATTTTCTAAAAAAGAGTTGCACCAACATAAACAAACATAAGAGATAATAATATTAAGTGTACTTTAAATTATACAATATATTTAATAATTTATGTTAGTTTAGTGAACATAATAAACATGAATAAATTTATTCTTTTAACAAAACCAAAGATTCACTTGTTTTGTGTTCATGTTAATTCATCTTAAGGTGGATGGGCATTTTAGGGTATTATTCTAGCCTCATCCAATCAAATGTTGTCATGTCATTTTTAACCCTAAATATCTTAGGTTATATCTAGTCAAGGGTTATGAGGGGTTATAGCTCAAATGTGTAAGAAAATGGGGTTATGAGGGGTTATATAACTTGAGTGTGTAGTGAAGGGTTATGTAGATGTGAGGTTATACATATATGTGTATATATATATACTAGCTTACAACCCTGTGTATTACACAGGTTAATATTGAAAAAAATGTAAATTATAAATTTATATATAATCATTATCATTAACATGACTTATTAAATAAAATAGTGAAATAAAATGAAAAGTTACATTTTCAACTAACCAAATATAATTTTCTGATTTTTCACTTTTGTCTTTGAGTCACTATAATCCTTATTATTTTATACAAATGTAAAACAGTTACATCAAAAAATAAAAATATTAATGATAAAATTGCAAGTGTTTTAAAAAATAAATGGTAAGTTAAGAGACTTTGAGTCCCTAAGGGATAGCCTGGTGTTTAAGTGGTGTGTTCCCCAACGGAGTGGTTATGTGTTCAAATCCTGGCAGGTATGGAGTGATTTTAGCAGTTCAAAAAATAAGTTACCAAACTTTGACAAATAAATTGTAATTAAAATATACTATGTATATTATTGATATCATAAATACTTTAATATAACTACTAATGAGACGAAGAACATAATCATAGTATAGAAAATATTATATATTTAAAAGAAAACATATTATAAATAAAATTGTGTTTAAAAAAATAAAAACTAAAAATTTTAAAACTATAACTTTGAGTGTGAAAACAACCTCTTTAATTATTGATTATATAATTTATTTATATATTGCAATAATCTTGTGTGTTACACGGTTTGAGTAAATGTTCATAACAAAAAGGTTATGTATTTAAAAAAACTTATGTAGTACTCGGGTTGAATAAATACATGTATCACACCAGCATGGCTATCTAATAATAACCCACATACTTTTATTACATTTTGAATATGTTTATTAATTATGTAAATTTCATCATTCATAAACTTTTTTTAAATTTTTTATTATTTAAATTTTTATCACTAAATATATTTATTATGTTGATAGTGCTGCATTCTTTTAATTGATATTAACAAATAACACTATCAACATAAAACGTGTAAAAGTGTGTGGTTGTAATTTATAAGAATTTCTTTTATCAACTATTTAACTTTATATAAGATTATGAAAACGTTTAAAAGTGTATGGTTGTATTATATAAGAATTTCTTTTATCTGTATAAGAAATCGACTATTAAATTAATTTCAGATTTTGATTAAATTAATTTCAAATTATGAAAACAAAAGAGATAAATAGATTTAGTTAAACTTGATGTTTATTATTATTATTATTATTATTATTATTATTATTATTATTATTATTATTATTATTTAATAGAAGAGAGAAATAGAAAAATAAGGGTGAGAAGTCACCAGAAAATGACACGTGTCCAAAAAGGATTTTTGTTTATTAGTATAGTAAGATAAGATGTGTGTGTGTGTGAGAGAGAGAGGCAAATGTGTTATATGCGTTATGTCTATCACGAGCAAGAACAATTCAAAGCCATAGCACCCCGGGGCAGTGTGCCCGGGTGCTATGGCACCGGAAAACACTCGACTATGGAAGGACTTAGATGGGGCAAAACACTGGCGTCGCCTACCACAAATACCCACAACTACCCTAGTCCAGTCTATGACCGTTCAACTTTAAAAAGGTTTGTGGATGTGTGATGTTTAAACGACAAAGGTTTACCGCAAACACCAACCCGCATGGCAAACCACAGGTGTGGCGGTGGTGTTGCCGAGCGGCTTTGAACCCGATTTGGGTTTGCCGCATGGCACCCTGTCCCCCCTTATTTGTTTATTTGCATCAACCTTATCATCATCATCATTTAGGTTTTATAAAACAGAAATAATTGATCTTCATAACTTGTATGTTTGATTATATGCTTAACTAAAAGATTAAGACGCATATCAAAATCAAAGATAATTACAAAAGAGAAATATATTAAAATCATAATTCAAAATAATCAAATGAACCACATATATACTTAGTAACATGAATTATTCATGCCAAATTGCCAATCATTTTTCACACATGTTTAGTTTGATGAGATTCATTAATGAAAAATGTTTAATTATAGGTTTCTACATAATTGAAATAATCCTAAAGGTTATGTAGGGTTGCTTCCTTTAAGGATATCCTATAAAGATTCATTAATCAATATACATTTTTATATTTCAAAGATAAATGGGAAGCCATTTGTTTGATTCTCGAGAAATGGATTCCAACCAGCCATGGCCCTCTTTTCTTTCAAATTATTCATACTTTAAATCAACCACCATATGCAACTTTGCCATTGTACACATACATACACACATACACACACATATTTATATATATACATGGTTGCCAGGTTGCAACGCCAACTAAAAGGGTTCAAAAGTTTGGAGTTTTGCATTTTATGACCAATAATTCGATACAAATCTTAGAAATGAGTTGGTAATGATGCAAACCAGATTTCCGTACATGTTCCTTTTGTATTATCATGGGGATTACATTATTTAAATGTAAGTGGGAATAAATATTTGGTTCAGGTTACAAACACTACTATAAATAATCTTTTCTCACTGGCCGATCTAATCCAAAAGTTCAGAGGCATCCTATTTTTCTTTTATTTTTTGGATCGTGGGTATTCTTTGTATAAAATCAGAAAAAATAATTTATAGTACAAAAATGATACGGAGACTGAGTTGAAGGATAGCCCATGCTACCCCTCCTAATACGCTAACTCCACCCATGTGTTTTCTCACATATAAATTAGAAAAAAAGGGGTTTTGATACTTTAAAGGGTTATTAAATTTTATCACCCCCAACTATTGGCTATTGGCCCCTGCCACCCTCAACTATCACTTTGACGCCCGTCACCCCCAACTTAACACTTAGTGTGTTCTGTCACCACGCCGTTAACTGATCACTAACTTTTGATCATGTTACTACACTTTTTGGGGTGTCATAGGGATCTTGGGAATGTTTTAGGGATCTTAGACACCCCCAAAAGTATAGTAACAGGATCAAAAGTTAGTGATCTGGTGACAAAACACACTAAGTGTTAAGTTGGGGGTGGCGGGCGTCAAAGTGATAGTTGGGGGTGGCAGCGGCCAATGACCAATAGTTAAGGGTGATAAAATCCAATAACCCTTAGATTTATTATTGTTAGCTAAGGAATGAATTGAAAAAAAATATGTGTAAGTTGATATTTACCTGTTTCTACAACCAAAACAGGATAATAAAAAGTTGTTAATTAAGATTTTTTTTCTGAATATCAAAAAAATTTAAAGCCCACGATGAAGAAATTGGGGCTAAGGTTTAGAGCAAACCGCCTGTGGCGCTTCTCTAAACGTCTCATCCATGGCGTTTTGTTCATTACTTCTAAGTTTCGTAACTTTAAAAGAGTGAAAGTTATATTCGTTTTAATTGTACATTTTCCAAGCCACATGTCCATGTCTATTTGATACAAATACGAGTCTAGTAAATCCTAAATCAACTCTGTAACAATTACTTTGCGGCATTTGTTTTTCTATCTACTTCAAATTTATGTTCTTCTTTCTCTACAAGATCATAGTCAAAATATAACGGTATGTTACGTGTTTTTTTTTTTCATTCATGACAAACATATGTTAGACCCATTCATTATGGGTGGGCTCACGCCCCATGCCATTTGGCATTTTAATCCTGTTTCACACCTCTGTACACTACATCAAGGGGCGTTTTCATGGCTTTGAATCTTTCCTCTGTAAAGCCCCTCATGCCCATAAATCCCTGCAACTCTATTTTTGTGTGATGAATTAAATCCTTGGACCAATTAAAAAAAACATCCCCCCCCCCCCCAAGCCACTTTTCCTTAACTATTGTTTTAATAGGTGGTGGATGGTGAAAACTTGTAAAACCATTACACATTACAGATGAATATAAGTGAGTGAGGGCTCATGTCTACGTAGATTGGACGTGAAGTGAAAAATTTGAGACCATAACACATAGTCTTAGATAATATTATGCTAAATCGTTAATTATTGTTGGATCTCTTGTTAGCTAATGGTTAATTGATGTGTTAATTTAACTAAAACTTATGGTATGAATAGACGTAAAACCTTCATTGATTTGGATATCAGAATTGTTCAATCTAAAGGGTCTTGATTAAACTATAAGGTTAAAAAAATTTACCTTATAGTTTTGAATACTTGAATGAAAACGTAACATCTTAGTTAATAATATTAGACTAGTTTTTTTATATCGCGCGTTGCGGCGAAACAGAACAAATGATAATGTAAAACAAACGTGATTTGAAAATAAAACATGTTGTTTAGAAAGTCAAACCATTAGAACGATTTAGTTTATCATCGTACCATTTTATGATACCAAATAAATACTTTATTTTGAGTACAACTTCGTTTTTAACAAAACTCATAACGAAATGTCAGGGAAACAAATCAAGCACAACTACCTACTTAAGTTTTTAGAAAAAAGTTATAAACGCAAATTAGTAAAGAAATATCAAATTAATCGATAAATTAATATATGTTTAAAAAAATAAAAATAAAACAATTATTAAAAAAAGGTAAAGGAAATATTTGTTTAAAAAAAAGAAAAATATGTTATTAAAAGTAAATATAATAATAAACTATTATAATATATTAAATAATAAAATAATAAAAAGCTATATATTATTATAAAAATAAAGTTACTATTCATCATCGCTCGTCAACAATATATATATATATATAATATAATAGTGTTGAATACTTGAATGGATGTGTTAACCAAGGGCGTAGCTTTGTGGGGGCGGGAGGGGGCGGCCGACCCCCCGAACTTTTCGCTCAGTAGTGGAGAGTATGTAGTTTTTGTATAGAAATTTTTGGGTATAGTCGTTTTTGACCCCCCCCCCCCCCCCCCCCCCCCCCCCGGTTTTATAGAAATTTTTTGTATATACGTTTTCGACCCCCCGGTCGGAAATCTCAAGTTTCGCCACTGTTGTTAACGACCGGTTATTGACATTTTTAGTTTAAAAAAATTGTTGAATTATTTTTAGAACTAAGAAGTTTATATTTTACTTTATAAAATAAGTTGAGTGATTACATTTACTAGATAAGTAGTATCATATTTACGACTTCAATCTCACCTAATGTACTTCTATTATAACTAATTTTGTGAATGTTAATAATAAGGGATGCAATTCCTTATCTTATTTTCTTTATGTTTTTTTTTTTAAAGTTAACTTCATTAACACAACAACAAAAACCAACGTTTCAAGGCGAGACTAGGCTGCTCCAAACCATTACACAAAGTTAAAACTACACCAATCTTTCCAATCTATACATTTCTTTTTGTACCTGTTGGAAAACCACAAGAACCCAAGAGCCTTTACTTCCACGAATATCTCGACTACATTCATCTTCTTACTAGCAAAAATCATCTCATTCCGAGCCTTCCATATTGCAGTTCTCTTATTTAGCAATATAAAATGTAAGTTGTCTTTGAAAGGAATGCGAAGAAGAAAGACGTACTGATTCAGTTTAGGGGTGCCAAACGGGTCGTGTTTGCAGGTTGGCGGGTTTAATCTGACCTGAACCCGAAAATTTTAGACGAACCCGAACATGAATTGAACCCGAAAATCGTGCCACACATATTAACCCGAACACGACACGTTCAACCTGATTTAGTTTTTAGTTTTTTTCACAAATTGATATATTATAATCAAAAATTTACTAAGAAACACAAATGTATATAATATAATTACATTTTAATTATGAAATCTTATGTTAATTTCTTTTTAAAAGATATTATTATGGCATAAAATTCACACCCAATTTAATTTATGGCATAAAATAAATTGTAAAAAAATAAAACATAATATAAATGGGACAAACGGGTCGACCTGCCAACCCAACCGAGTTGACCCGAACCTGACCCATTTAGCTAAACGGGTTGGCAGGTTCAGCCTTAAAATGACTTGAATCCGTTTAGACTAAACCCAAACCTGCGAATTCGTGTTTGGTTCATGTTGTGTTTTCGAGTCGGGTTAGAAATTTACGCGCTTGATTGAGTCCCACATAATGATACATGAAATATCATGATTTATGAGTATATTTTTATGTATTATTGGATTGTGATAGCTTGTTTGTTGTTTGTTAAATTTGATACAAAGTTACATATAATCTAATAATAGGTTATAAAAAACCGGTTACCAACATGAGCCTTATGGGTTTTGGAATTATGGTTAGAGTTGCAAATGAATCCAGCTAAGCACCTTTTTAACGGTTTAAATTACATAAAATTCATCTTCGGTGGAGCTTGAACCCCTGAACTCAAGAGGAGCAACACTTTACCTCCAATGAACAAAAACTCAAGGGGGGCTAAAGCACATATACTTTTGTTTTACCGGTACTTGAGCTTGAATCATTTATTATTTGCTATATATAAAATTAATTATATTATATTATATTATATTATATTATAGAGTAAATTATGTTTTTAGCCCCTGTGGTTATATCACTTTTACTATATTAGCCTAAAATAAGAATTTTTAACATATCTGCCCCTATGGTTTCTATAACTAACTATTTTGGCCCCTAAGTCTAGAGATCATGGGGGCCAAAATTGTTAGTTATAGAGACCATGAGGGCTAAAATGGTTAGACTTAGGGGCCAAAATGGTTAGTTATAGAGACAATGGGGGCAGATATGTTAAAAATTCTTATTTTGGGCTAATATAGTAAAAGTGATATAACCACAGGGGCTAAAAACGTAATTTACTCTATATTATATTATATTATATTCATATTTTCATATTCATATACAATTGTTTTTTCATGTAATAGTACTTCTATGCATGAACAAGTTAAATGTTTTTTTAGTTATTTTCGTCATAACTTTATTATATAAAATATTACGTATCTTATTAATATAGATAGTACGCTCGTTCAGACTTGACAGTCTAGTTAAGGTCGGGTTCAAGTTCATATAGTAAATGAACTTTAATTTGGGCTTGAGCTTAAGCGGAACTCGTTTCGAGTTTTTTGTGAGCTGATATCGAATGGTTTGCGAATGACTCGCTCCTTTACACCCTACCTAAGATTAACATTAATGTTTAGACATTTTTCTAAAGGTGGTAAGATTTGTTTTCTTGACTATAACTTTTATTATGAACATCATACTAACTTTGGATAATTCAGATTTAGTTGAATAGAAGTTTAGAGTTAAGTTCACGCACAAAGTGTCTTATCATACAAAACGTACGAAAGACATGAAAAAACTAAAAAAACGCGGTGACATTTTCGTAATCATTTACTCGTAGAGTAATTATCAAAATTACTCTACAAATGATCCGGTTGAGTAATTTTGAACTTGTAGAGTAATTTTGATACACTTGTGGAGTAATTTTGATAATTATCATACAAGATCAAAATTACTCTACGAGATCATTTGTAGAGTAATTTTGATAATTACCCTACAAGATCAAAATTAATCTACAAGAACATTTTATAAAATTACTCTAGAAGATCAAAATTACTATACAGGATCATTTGTAGAGTAATTTTAATAATTACTAATAATTACGAAAATGTCACCGTGTTTTTTCAGCAAAACCTTCAGTTCGTACGTTTTGTACATTAAAGTTATTTGTTTTTTTTAAGAGTAAACTGCCATTTTGGTCCCTGTGGTTTGGGCATTTTTGCCATTTTAGTCCAAATCTCAAACTTTTTTAAATCCGGGTCCCTATGGTTTCGTTTTTGTTGCCATTTTGGTCCAAAACTAAAAAAACCCCTATTTGACTGTTGAAAGCTGCCTATTTTGTCTTCTTGTTCAGGGGCAAATTGGTCATTTTATGAGTTATTATAACAAATAAAAAAAAACTCAAATAACATCTCTTTCTCTTTAAACTATTTGCACTCTCTCTCTCTAAACACACCTCACCTCTGACTCTCTCTCTCTATAACACCACCCGATCTAGGAACTCCACCACCTATAAACAATCTGACAACGAAATCGATGAACAACAACAACAACAAAACATCGACGAAGAACGCGGTGTTTCTCTCTCTAGGTTTTGACATTTTTGAGAGGTTTATCTCTCTAGATTGGGGGTTTTGAGGTGTTTCTTTCTCTAGGTTTTTGTGGTTGTGGGAGAATGACGGAAGGTGACAGGTGGTGGTTGCTGATGGTTTAAACACGGTGGATGTTGTTGTGGTTGTTGCAGGTGGTTTGACGGTGGCGGAGGTAGGTAGAATTGGAAAGGAGGTGGTGTGGGTGTACGGTGGTGGAAGGGAGACGGTGGTGGTGGGTACGTAGAACGTGCAGAGGATTAGAACGAGGAGAAGGACAGTCATCCAGAGGCAGCAACGACAGCGGTGGTGATGGCGACTTCGGTTTCGCCTTCAACGATAGCAATTTCTCCGATCGTACTCTTCGAATCGAGATTGTTTGTGAATCCGCTGAGGCTAGACTTGATGGAGAAGGTATCGTTTTGGAACTATTTTGTATCTATTTTCTATCTATTCGAATCGGATTGTTGATTGGGCGCGGAATCGCAAGCGCTGGAGAGAAAACGGTATCGTTTTGGAACTATTTTGTATCTATTTTCTATCTATTCGTTGTTGTTGATGTAATTATTCTGATGTTAATTAGTTAAAATGTAATATTAGTTAATGGAGTTGCTGGTGGATTTTAAATTTTTAGTGTTAATTTTGGTTTGATTGTGAGTAATTTGGTTAAGTTCTTTTGGAGAAGATGATCGTTTGGAGGAGATTATCATAGAACAGAGCTGGGTAATTTCATCTGGGTCCCTGTGGAAGATGATATGCTTTGAGTTCTTGATCTGGGTTTTTCTTAAATATCCATTTACCCTTTAAAAGCAGTTCATCACATTAAATTTATGAAATAACCAATTTACCCCTAAACAAAAAGACAAAATAGGCAGGTTGCAACAGTGAAAAAATAGGGTTTTTGAATTTTGGACCAAAATGGCAACAAAAACGAAACCACAGAGACCCATATTTAAAAAAAAATTGAGATTTGGACTAAAATGACAAAAGTACCCAAACCACAGGGACCAAAATGACAGTTTACTTTTTTTTTAAAGAAAACTTCATTAAAACCACCTTCGACCCGAACAGGCAACAGGCCAAACAAAAACAAACTCCCGACCCACGCAGGCAAAGGACAACAAATTACAACATATACAATGGACATCTAGATATTCCTCTCATCTAATGTATTTAGAAAAGATCTATTTTTGATTTTTTATATTTTGTCTAGAAGTTTAATATTAAAAACAATTAAAATCCTCTCTTATCATACGTGACTTTCGGTGTTTTCCTATTGTGTGAGCACCGAAACCGTTGTGTTAAAAAGTAAACAAATATTATTCAGGACACAGAATGACAGAAACATTAGTTTTTCCAAAAGACACAACTCATTTTTGCATTTATTTCAATAAAGATCTGACACATTTAGACCAAACTTAAATAATTGTACAATAAAAGTCTTTTTCATACCGGAAGAGAAGGCGATTAGGGTGAGCGGGGCACCAGCGGGGAGTGGCCGCGGTGACCCAATTCCCCCAGCGGGAACACCGCCGCCATCCCTGCGGTGACCCAATTCGGGGAGGGTGGTCGGGGGAGTTCACCGAAGAAGGGGAGGGTTGTTGGTGGGGCCAGCCGCATTTTCAACCAATGAAAATTTTTTTTTTTTTTTTTTTTTGAATAAAAAAACAATTCCCCTAAGAGGGGAGTGCCGTCATCAAATTGGGGTGCGAGGGGAGTTTAAGAGGGGAGTTAACGTGGCATAACCTGATTGGGTGTGCGTAAGAGAGGGGACTCCCCTCTTATGGGAGTGCCCCGGATACCCTTAGTTCATCCATAAAATTACTTTATATACTATAAACTTTATAGTATAAAGAAAACAGAAATATGCTTAAGTACGATTCTCTTTTATATATTCACAGCTCACTGTTTATTTTATAAAATTTGCTTGCATCGAAATACGTAAAATAATTTTGTATGTCTATTTTATCTTCACTGTATAACATCTAATGTACTTTTATATTTTCTTTGGATTTGAATGTGTGAAAGTATAATTTTATAAATCTGATTTTTTTGTGAGCTATAAAATGAGTCACGCGTGTGTTGTTTACGTTCCGAGACATTTTATGACGATTGGACGAAAACACCCTCTAAATATTAATCTGTGTATATCATGGTATAGAAGTAATATTGTCTAACATGGATATAGTAGAATAATTATATAAATAAATTGATATATTTATAGTTTTATTTAAAATATTATTATGTAGTTGTATCATGTTTTTTTTTTTTTTTTTTAATTCTACATGCTCTTACTCTAATATACAACTCAAATTTTGGTAGTTAAAAATAATATTGTGACCAAAATTAACCTATCCAAAAAATAATAATTTCCATACCCAAATTTCAACCTCTTAAAATAATATCTTCACCTGATTTTAGATATATTAGTTTCCTGAAGACAAAGCTCAACAAGATATTGTGTATTGATGATAAATCCAAATATAAAGTTAAATTAGTTAATATCAACTATCACTATCATCATTTTCCTAGAAGTTGCATAAAAATTTATAGTATTTTCCTTTTATCTATATTATATTATTTTTAGAGAAGTTGCAAAAAAGTTTAATTGGTATTTAATAAACCAATCTTTGCCCAGTTGGTAAATAATAATCCAACCTACAGAATTGTTATATAATAATCCTACCTATCAACATGTTGGTATTCAATGAACTTCCGTTAGTTTTTTTTAACTGAAGTTAGTTTTTAAGTTTTATTTATTACACAAACAGTCCCTATAGTTGTAATTTACTAGTTTTAACTATGAGTTAATAGCCAAAATGGCCCCTGAGGTTAATAGCCACAGCACCGCCACCACCACCGCCACCACAGCACCACCACCACCACCACCACCACCATCGCCACAGCACCTCCACCACCGTAACCATCGCCACAGCACCACCACCACCACCGCCACCACATTACCCGAATCTGAAACAGATCTGAACCCAGCTCGAACCAACTCAGAACCTGCTGCTGAATCATCGTCTTCACAGCCTCATCATCAGCTTCAACCTTCGTCATCATCAATCATCCTTCTGAGAAATCACGGCCTACCGGAGAAGAAGAAAACGCCGCCACCACCGCGGTATGCGGCGGCACTATTGTCGGAAAAACTCACCGGCCACCTGCCGGCTATCAACCTCAGGGACCATTTTGGCTATTAACTCATAGTTAAAACTAGTAAATTACAACTACAGGGACTGTTTGTGTAATAAATAAAACTTAAAAACTAACTTCAGTTAAAAAAAACTAACGGAAGTTCATTGAGTACCAACATGTTGATAGGTAGGATTATTATATACCAATTCTGTAGGTTGGATTATTATTTACCAACTGGGCAAAGGTTGGTTTATTAAATACCAATTTTCCAAAAGTTTATAGTATTTTCCTTTTATCAATATTATATTATTTTTAGAGGTGACAAAACATGCAAGTACCCATATGACCTATTTAATATGTTGTTCTAGTAAAATATTTTATCTTAATCCAATATAGATAAAAACACAACTTAGTTCAACTCATTTTATAAGTAATAAGATCCTAATTACCACCCCTAATAATTTCATGAAAATCTCTAGAAAAACATCCATTAAAAATTATAATGAGAATATTATTATAATATAATAATCAGAACTTAAATACTGCAACATTTTTATTATAATTTAACCATGTCATCTTCACTCTTAAATGTATGTGAAGTGTGAACAAAAGAATCTTTGTAACTTTGTTACTAAAGTACTTTGGTTATTGTTTCTTTTTTATTTTTTTCCTTTTAAAAGTAAATTAAAAAACCAAAAAATAAATAAAGTAAATATAGATCCAGAGTCTTGAGAGTCAGAAAAAGATAAACAGACAAAAGAGAAAGTGTAGGAGAGAGGAAGAAAATACTAAAATAAAGAATCAAAAAATATTATAAAAATAAAATATTATTAAAAAAATGGCATCAAAAGAGTTTGAGCCTTTGAGGGGGAGATAAAGAGAGGCAGTGGGCAGTGGAAATGGTCTGAAATGCAAAGGGGTCTTGAAGTTGTCTCTGAATACCCAAATCAACCCTTGGGATCACTCACTGAAACTGAAACCAATATGGAAACTGAAGGAGAAAATAGTAAAAATGCAGAGAAAGATAAGGAGGAGATATCAGTTGGGTTTAAAGAGTTGTTCAGATTTGCTGACAGTTTGGATTATGTGTTGATGGGAATTGGTTCAGTTGGAGCCTTTGTTCATGGCTGTTCTTTGCCTATCTTTCTTAGATTCTTTGCTGATCTTGTTAACTCTTTTGGGTCCAATGCTAATAACATTGACAAAATGAGTCATGAAGTGTTGAGGGTAATAATCTTTTTCATATTCTTGAATCTTTTTTTCAGTAAAAAATGATTTTTTTTTTCAAATTCTTGATATTCTTTCATAAAAATATGATCTTGTTTTTTTTTCAGGTTCTTGATCCTTATTTTCTCAAAAAATTGAATTTATCACAAAACAATTGAATTTTAATTTAAATTCATAAAAAAAAATTGAATTTTAATTTAAATTCCTGATCTTTTTTCTCAAATTCTTGATCTTTTTTCATAAAAAAAAGATTTTTTTTTCGAATTCTTGATCTTTTATCACAAAACATGTTCTTTTTTTTTCAAATTCTTGATCATTTTTCATAATAAAAAAATGACCTTTTTTTTTATAAATTCTTGATTTTCTTGTTTGGATTTGCAGTATGCATTTTACTTTCTGATAGTTGGAGCTGCAATATGGGCATCTTCATGGGCAGGTATTCATAACTTCACACTAACTTTTCAACTTTTACTAACATTTTCATTCTAATCATTATATTTTTTTTTAAATTTTGCATGATTATGTATTAATTTCCAGAAATATCATGTTGGATGTGGACTGGAGAAAGACAAACAACAAAAATGCGAATCAAATATCTAGAATCAGCATTAAGTCAAGACATTCAGTTCTTTGACACTGAAGTCAGAACTTCAGATGTTGTATTTGCTATTAATACTGATGCAGTTATAGTTCAAGATGCCATAAGTGAAAAGGTATAAAAATAAAAAAAAATAATAATAAAAAAATTGTTTTTTGATTATGCAAAAACACATAAAAAGATTGTTTTAGTGATGGGATTTTTGTGTGTGGCAGTTGGGAAATTTTATACATTATTTGGCAACATTTGTGTCTGGATTTGTGGTGGGATTCACTGCAGTTTGGCAATTAGCACTTGTGACACTTGCTGTTGTGCCTTTGATTGCTATAATTGGAGCTATTCATATGACCACATTGGCTAAATTGTCTTCTAAAAGCCAAGAAGCTCTTTCAGATGCTGGAAACATTGTTGAGCAGGTGAGTTTTATACTTTTATTTAATTCCTTATTAATCCTATATATGTTATTAAATTAGCGATTTTCATCGGTTTTATTATACAAAATAATCAAATTTTGATCTGGATATTTTTGAATTTGAACTAAATTCAAGATTAGAATCAAGCTTCCCCTGTTTTCCTATATGGGTCAAGATAAAAAATAATCTTTTTTTCATTTTTATCAAATGGGTGTCCACTAAATTGAGCAAAAATAAAGAGTAAATTACTTTTTGAGTCCTTGTGTTTTAGTGGTTTTAATAATTTGAGTCCAAAATCAAAAAGTTTAACGTCTGTAGTTAGTAGTTTTAACCACTTAAGTTCAAAATCAAAAGTACAAGTGTTAAACAGTTGGGCTCAAAATGATATAAAATTAGTGGTTAGGGACTCGGGGCGTTAAACTTTTCGATTTTTGACTCAAGTGATTAAAACCACTAAAATATAGGGACACAAAAATGAATTTACTCAAAAATAAAAGAACTCAACTTAAAAAAAACATCTTTTTTTATTTAATTTCTTTAAAATCCTATATATTTTAAGAAATTAGTGATTTTCCTCTGTTTTAAGATACAAAATAATCAGCTTTTGATCCGGGTATGCTCGAATTTGAGTTAAATTCAAGTTTAGAAATCAACACAATTTTTTTTTTTCATTTTTATGAAAGAGTAAACTTCCGTTTTGCTCCCTGTGGTTTGGTCACTTTAACGGTTTTGCCCCAAACCTTTAAAAATAGCCATTTTCCTCCAATAGTTTACTATGGTTTTTCCATTTTGCTCACCGCGGGGAGCAAAATTGAAAAACATACAATTTGGATGGAGTTAGAGGCGGGGAGCAAAATGAAAAAAGCATAGCAAACTATTGGAGGAAAATGGCTATTTTTAAAGGTTTGGGGCAAAACCGTTAAAGTGACCAAACCACAGGGAGCAAAACGGAAGTTTACTCTTTATGAAATGTGTGTCCCCTAAAAAAACATCTTTTTTTTTATATTCATGTCTATGAATTTGATCTGAATTCAAGAAAAAATCAATCTTTCCATGGTTGTCTATCTTGGTATTGCAGAATTTGATCTAAATTTAAGCTATAAAAAGAAAACAAAATTTATCTTTTAATCTTTTTATATGTGTGGATGTTACATAAATTTGAGCTGAATTCTGGAAATTACTTTCTTGTTCTATAAAAAATGCAGACAATTGCACAAATTCGAACGGTTTTGGCGTACGTTGGCGAGTCAAGAGCATTACAAGCCTACTCTGCAGCACTAAAAATCTCACAAAAGCTTGGATACAGAAGTGGATTTGCAAAAGGATTAGGATTAGGAGCCACTTATTTCACAGTCTTTTGTTGTTATGCACTTCTTTTATGGTATGGAGGCTATCTTGTTCGACATGGTTACACCAATGGAGGACTCGCAATTTCCACAATGTTCTCGGTCATGATTGGTGGACTGTAAGTACTCTTTCCTATGGCTGCAAGCCTGCAAACGAACCAAAGTTTAGCGAACTGTTTGTGAACTGTTCGGCAGGAAGTTCGTTTGTGCTCATTCGCTTAATAAATGAACAAACACGAAGAAGAAATTTCATCCGTTTAGTTAAATGAACGGACATGAAAAGAGGCCGCGTTCGTTCATTTATGTGTGTGAATGTTCGGTAAACTGTTCATCATGAACGCTTGTTTGTGTTCATTTGTGTTTATGAACATTAGTTTGTTTTTATGAACGTTTGTTACCTAAAATTAACAAACGAATATGAACAGGTTCATTTCCTTAACGAACGAATACGAACAAAAAATCTCGTTTGGTAAGTGTTCATGAACAGTTCGTGAACACATATATATCCTTAATAAGCAAACATGAACAAGGTCTTGTTCATGTTTATTCGGTCCGTTTGCAGCCCTACTCTTCCCTCTCTAAAACTTCAGATAAATCTTCTTGTGTTCAAATTTTTAAATTTTCAAATTCGACAGTGCGTTAGGCCAATCTGCTCCAAGTATGTCTGCATTTGCAAAAGCACGAGTAGCCGCAGCTAAAATCTTTAAAATAATCGATCATAAACCAAATGTCGATAGAAACTGTGACTCGGGTTTGGAGTTGGATACAGTTTCGGGTCAGTTAGAGTTGAAAAATGTCGACTTTTCATACCCTTCACGACCGGATGTTAAAATTCTAAACAACTTCACTCTAAGTGTTCCTGCTGGGAAAACCATCGCTTTGATCGGAAGCAGTGGTTCTGGGAAATCCACTGTTGTTTCGCTTATCGAAAGGTTCTACGATCCTACATCAGGTAATCATAATGTACAACACTACATGCACATTGTAGTATTGTACACCGCATTGATCGTAGAATGATTATAGAACGAAATAACATTTATTATTTTTGTTTTGTTTAATTTATGCAGGACAAGTAATGCTTGATGGGCATGACATTAAAGGACTGAATTTGAAATGGTTAAGGCAACAAATAGGTTTGGTTAGCCAAGAGCCAGCCCTGTTTGCAACCACCATCAAAGAAAACATACTTTTGGGTCGGCCCGATGCATCTTTTGTCGAGATTGAGGAAGCGGCACGTGTCTCCAATGCTCATTCATTCATCATAAAGTTACCTGATTCGTACGATACTCAGGTTAGTCAATTGGTCAAATACAGTTCCGTAGACATACGCTAGATCCCAACCCATCCCCCCCCCCCCCCCCCCTCTGCGGGCCCGGATGACTGAAGACTCAAGTTTAAACATTGGTGGTAATGCATCTTATAAAAACCTATGTTTTTTTACCATCCGGGCATAAGGGCAATTTGGTCATTTACATCTTCAAAGTCCGATTCATGACTTTCATAACATGGGCCCACCTAGGTAATTCTCAAGTTTAGACATTGGTGTTGCCCGTGGTTGTAAAAATCCTGATTAATTGCTAGTCAGAGGTTCACCGATTAATTTTTATCTAATCAGCTAATTAATCAGTAGGCGGTTAACAGTGGTCAAATCTAGTCCTAATTGGCCAAAAATCGGTGGCCGTCTAGCAATTCCGGCCAGATTCTTAACCAAAACCTGTAAATTCCGACAATTAATCTCATCTACTTGAACATATGTGTTGAAGAAGGTGTCAAAACATGTCTACTTATAAAAATGTGTGTATACATATAAAACTTAAAAATAACATAGAAACCTACACATTTTAGCATCTAGGCGCAAGGGTATTATGGTCATTTTAAATCTTTAAATCTTGAATTTTAATACATTTGGAGGGTAAGGTGGGGCTTTCTTTAGTTAAAGTTGATAGCTTTTGGTGTTACTTAATATTTCATTCTAAAGATTTTAATATGAGTGGCAAATTTGGTCAATAAAACAAACCTAACTTTTGCAGTTTTGCTTATAAAAGTCAAATTTGGTATGTGAAGTTTTCTTTGGAGGGAATGCATTAATTTAAAAGTACAGCATGGTTTTTGAGTCAACATTGCATGTGCAAATTTATGCAAGAAACAAGAAATTAACTGCAACACAGTGGATGGGAAGGACAATAAATAGATAAATAAATAAATAAATTATATAAATATAATAAATTTTGAATTCCCCACATGACTGACAAACACAGTAGATTTTGTTTGACTAGGATCATGTTCACTGAACCCTTTGACCAAGTACCAACCAATAGAAACTTAGATAAACTGCTTGCATTCTTTGACTTTTAGGTGTCAAACAGGCTACTCACAGTTTTAAACTTGATGTGAATATGGTTTAGTTTGTGAAGAAACATCAGTAAGGGTTAAGCCCTACATAAATAAAAGTTCGCAGCTTGCGGCTCGCTCGAAAAAACGAAAAAAATTTGGCTCGAAAAAAACTTGATTGTAAACGAGCTAGCTCGGCTCGGCTCGATTTGTAAACCAGTCGAGCCCGAGCTAGGCCTGGCTCAGCTCGTGAGCCGCCTCGAATTATTTTATTTTTTATATATATTAAATTTAAGTTAGATGTATTGAAAAAAAAAATATGTGGAAGGGAGTTGAAGTGTTAACATTTTAAGTTTAATTAATCAATAACATATAAATAAATGGGAAAATAAATAAAAGTTATACATAGAATACTTTTAATATGCCTTTCAGTGTTTAAAATATTACAAAAATAAAAAACAATACACACACACATATATATGTAGCTTTTTTTTTTTTTTGCTTCTTACTTTATCAATATTTGTAAAAAAATAGAAAAATTAACGACCTCGACTTTTCAGCTCGATTAAATAAACAAGCCGAGCCGAGCTGAGCTGACCCAAACTTCCACTTATTATTTTTTTACAGTCGCGCCGCCCCTAGTAAGCCTTAACGACGTTTACGTGCAGGTTGGGGAGAGAGGATTACAACTATCGGGCGGTCAAAAACAGCGAATCGCAATAGCACGAGCAATGTTAAAGAACCCGTCAATCTTGTTATTAGACGAGGCTACAAGCGCTTTGGATTCAGAATCCGAAAAGTTAGTACAAGAGGCTTTAGACAGGTTTATGATCGGAAGGACAACGCTGGTGATCGCCCACCGTCTCTCCACCATACGCAAGGCGGATCTGGTGGCGGTTTTGCAACAAGGTGGTGTTTTGGAAATTGGAACTCATGATGAGCTTATTGCCAAGGGTCAAAATGGTGTTTATGCTAAGCTGTTAAAGATGCAAGAAGTTGCTCATGAAACTGCTTTGAACAATGCCAGAAAAAGTAGTGCAAGGTAATTATAAGATAGTTATGATTTAGTGACACATTAAAAGGCGTCGCTAAAGTGAAACTAATATTAGTAAAAACTAGATAGTGATAGTTTAGTGTCACTAATGAGTAATGACACTGTCTTTGAAACTCATTTCCAACTTCAGTACTAATGCTGATAGTCAACTTTGACCATAAAAGTCAACACAATAGTCAAAGTGACAAAGTTGTTGCATAGGTTGTTCATAGTTAGGTTTTGATGTTTTTTAATCAAACTGTGGTTTACCAATATTTTGGATTTGGTCCCTAGCTTTCTAAAAGTAGACGGATGGTCCCTGTGGTTTGTATTTTGTAACACATTTAGTCCCCAACTAACAAATCTATAGGTTTTAGCATGTCCAAGTTAGGGACTAAATGCGTTACAAAGTGCAAACCACAGGGACCATCCATGTACTTTTGGAAAAAGTTGGGGGCTAAATGTGTTACAAAATGCAAACCATAGGGACCATCTATGTACTTTTGGAAAGCTAGGAACCAAATCCAAAATTTTGATATACCACAGGGACCATCCGTGTACTTTACTCAAAAAAGTAACAAACCTTTCGGTACGGTTTGAAATTTTCTAAACTGATGGACCAACAAAATTTTTAAACTGACCGTGAAACGAAACCGATAACATGTTTGGACGGTTTACTTACAAGTTACAACTGTCACATAATTTTCAGGCCTTCGAGTGCAAGACCGTCGATTAGTTCACCGATAATGACCCGAAACTCATCTTATGGGCGATCACCATACTCGCGAAGACTATCCGATTTCTCAAACTCAGAGTTCAGCCTCTCTCTCGACGGACAATACCCGAACCACCGGCTCGAAAAGCTTCCATTTAAACAACATGCAAGTTCATTCTGGAGGCTGGCCAAAATGAACTCACCCGAATGGACCTATGCTCTGGTGGGCTCAGTGGGTTCGGTCATATGCGGTTCACTAAGCGCATTCTTTGCATACGTTCTAAGTGCGGTTCTTAGCGTGTACTACAATCAAGATCATGAATACATGATCAAAGAGATTGGAAAATATTGTTATCTGTTGATCGGGGTGTCGTCAGCCGCGCTTATTTTCAACACATTGCAGCATTTTTTCTGGGATGTTGTTGGCGAAAACTTGACGAAACGGGTCCGAGAGAAGATGTTGGGTGCGGTTTTGAAGAACGAAATGGCGTGGTTCGATCAAGAGGAGAATGAGAGCTCGCGGGTGGCCGCGAGGTTGAGTTTGGATGCAAATAATGTCCGGTCCGCGATTGGTGACCGCATTTCGGTTATTATGCAGAACTCCGCGCTCATGTTGGTCGCGTGCACCGCGGGTTTTGTTCTTCAGTGGCGCCTCGCCCTTGTTCTTATCGCGGTTTTTCCTGTAGTGGTTGCCGCAACTGTGTTACAGGTATGTCAGTTTTATTGAATTCTGTGAACCAAACGCAGAGTAAAATTTTTATTTGACTGTTTGGTTTTTTTTTTTGAACAGAAAATGTTTATGGAAGGATTTTCGGGTGACTTGGAAGGCGCGCACGCGAAAGCGACACAGCTGGCGGGAGAGGCGGTGGCGAATATGAGAACAGTGGCGGCGTTCAACTCAGAGTCGAAAATAGTCAACCTGTATACGACGAGTCTTGACGGGCCGCTACGCAGATGCTTCTGGAAGGGGCAGATAGCGGGAAGTGGGTTCGGGATAGCTCAGTTTCTTCTCTATGGTTCGTACGCGGTCGGTCTTTGGTATGCGTCGTGGCTCGTAAAGCATGGGATATCCGACTTCTCGAAAACCATTCGTGTGTTTATGGTTCTCATGGTTTCGGCCAATGGTGCGGCCGAAACGCTAACCCTAGCTCCTGATTTTATTAAAGGCGGTCGAGCCATGAAGTCAGTGTTTGACCTTCTTGACCGGAAAACGGAGATTGAGTCGGATGATCCCGACTCAACTCCGGTTCCTGACCGCCTTCGAGGAGAAGTTGAACTCAAACATGTTGATTTCGCTTACCCCTCTCGTCCTGACACCCTAGTGTTTAGCGGTCTTTGTTTACGGGCTCGAGCCGGAAAGACTCTTGCCCTAGTAGGGGCAAGCGGGTGTGGGAAGAGCTCGGTTATCGCACTCATACAAAGATTCTACGAGCCGACATCCGGACGTGTGACAATCGACGGAAAAGATATCCGTAAATATAATCTAAAATCACTACGTCGTCACATCGCTTCGGTCCCGCAAGAACCATGCCTTTTCGCGACCACAATTTACGAAAACATAGCGTATGGGCACGAGTCAGCAACCGAAGCCGAGATTATCGAAGCCGCCACACTTGCAAACGCTCACAAGTTCATATCTTCATTACCCGACGGATACAATACATTTGTGGGCGAACGAGGGGTGCAACTGTCGGGTGGGCAAAAGCAACGTGTCGCTATCGCACGTGCCTTTTTAAGAAAAGCGGAGATTATGCTACTAGACGAGGCCACAAGTGCACTAGACGTAGAGTCAGAAAAGTGCATTCAAGAGGCGCTTGAGCGTGTTTGTTCGGGGAAAACGACAATCGTGGTAGCGCATAGGTTATCAACGATACAAAATGCTCATAGCATTGCGGTTATTGATGATGGTAAAGTGGTTGAACAAGGGTCGCACTCGCATTTGTTGAAAAACTATGTTGATGGATGTTACGCGAAGATGATTCAGTTACAACGATTCTCACACGGACATGAAGTTGTAAACATGGCATCCGTTGGTTCGAATTCGTCGAGTATGTGATGAATTCGAATATTTTGTGTTTTAATTTTTTTTTTAACCTTTTCGAGTGTAACTTCAATGTATGTTGTAAGTTTTAGTTGTCTAGTATATGAAAAAAGTTTATAAACAAAATGATTTTTATTGTGAACACAACGTTAATTTAGGGATTCTACAAGTTAAAACAATCATTTTGATACACAAATAAACATTTATTATAAAATTAGTAATTTGCGTTTTATTTCATATAAACACTATTTAAAAGGAAATTTTACCGAAATTCTTATATGTATTGATTCCGGCCTTCATGATTTTTTTTTAACTTTTGATCCCCTATTTAAAAGTTTAAGATGCGTCGATACTTATCAAAACATTTACTCTATAATCATATGATTATTTTACATGAAAAAGGTAAATGATATAGTGAGCATATAAAAAGGGAATAATGGATTTTAATAATTCTAATTATTGTCCGTTGGCCGGCAACGGTTCTAACTTTAAAAATTCTCACTAGCAGTCCCATTTTTTCACATATTAGTCTTCAATAGACCCTGACTAACAGAACTCTAACGTCGTTAGTCTCTGGTCGCCGGAAAAACGTTTTTGGTCGGAAAAAGGTTCCTAAATATCCGATCTATGGTTACAAACAGGTAAACTGGTTTGGGATGAAAACTTTGAGTTTTCCGGCTAAAAAAGTTGAGTTTTCCTGCCAAAATGAAGTTTTCCAGCCAAAAACGTTTTTCCGGCGACCGGAGACTAACGGCGTTAGCGTTCTGTTAGTCAGGGTCCATTGAAAGCCAATATGTGAAACGATGGGACCCTCAGTGAGAATTTTTTAAGTTGGAACCGTTACCGGCCAATAAGCAAAAGTTAAAATTATTAAAATCCATTATTCTTATAAAAAATAATCGATGGCAAGACCCCACATGATCCAATTATGCAAATTTAGAAGGAAAAAAAAATCATGACAAGGCGTGTAACTTCCAAACAAGTTTTTCACACACTTACGATACACCTTCCATTACATGCCCCATTTCGTACGACAACATCATTCCACCACTTATTATGGAAGCCTAATAATATCGCATAACATTTAAATATTCTTTTTAAACAAATATCTTATATGATTTAACACTTTTATGCATCTAGGTTTTCTTCATCGAAAAATACTTGTTCACGAACATGGTAGTGTTTAAGATATAATTTAAACATGTTTGGATGTTTACGGTCTGGTCTGATTTAAACAGGTTAAAACGATAAAACAATCATGACAATTTTTTTTAAACTTGCATTTTTTTCCTTCTTCGGATTCGACTAATCAGTTGGTTTGTGGGTTGGTTTATAAAGCGCGATGTATCATTCTAATAACATATAATAAAACCATGAATATATTATAATCTTGCCTCTTGGAGAAATATCAAGGTTCAAATCCTGACATGAGGTGTAATTGGTATTTATTGGTGTATTTAGGATTAATGTGTCCTTTGACATTCAAAAAAAAATATGTTAGCACTTAAACTGGTTTCAGATATGGTCAATGAAAGTTAACATCAGTCTGAAACGAGTTGTGGCTGGAAAACGCGCTAACATGTTAAAATCGGTTAGCATCGACTTGAAACCGGCTTTTGGATTAAAAAACCCAGGTTTTGGTTAAAAAAACAGCTTGGTTAAAAACCGGTTTCAAAATCAAAAACGTCAAGTCTATTTAAAACTAATGGTTCGGTCTCTAACCAAACCAGTTTTTTTACAAATAAGTTTGGATATCGGTTTGGAAACCGGTTTAGATGTCACTTCTAGGGTTAAGTTATCTTACAAAGACTCCTAATTGTAAGAAGTGTAAGAAGAATTTATAGAGTGACATGTGTCTAATAAAGCTAAAACCTAAACCCACTACACCACAACCCAAAACCTAAACACACCCACCCAAAAACCTAAAAGGTGGGTGATGGGGGTGGGGAGTTAGGTTTTTGGGTGGTGGTGGGTGTTTAGGTTTTTTTTTTTTTTTTTTTTTGTAGTGGGTTTTTTTAGAAGCCTTTGTACCCTTTTTACAATTAGAATCCTTCGTATTTGATCCTAAATGTTACCTAGTTTGAAATCCCAATAATTGTAGACACCCTTTTAAGTTTTATCACATGACACATGTGGAGAATGTGACATGATAGCATATGCAATTGTAGACATGGACTCTTGAGTGACAAAAATGAAATGAAATGATATGGAGTGCACAAATCATCATACATAATAATTTGGGTAACGGTTGTCAGTAAATGTTATGATGGCACGATCCATGTTCGTGGAGACCAGTTAGGACCCAATAGTACTACTGGTTGGGGTCTAGTGGTCCATAATAAAAAAAAATCACAAGTCCAATGGGTTTGTAACCATCAAATTTGGTCACTATGGGTATGAAGTAATTGGTGGCTGAAAGCTGGTAGCTAGTAGCTTTTTAAACATATTTTGTGTTTGGTAGAATAGCTGGATCTTTTAATAAAATGTATAAAATGAACAAAATGGACATAACTAAAAATTCAAAAAGTTTGTGCATTAAAAAGTTCATCATCTTTAGAGGTTAAAATAGTCATTTTTTCCCTAAAAGCTTGTAGCTCCTTCTAAACGTTACTAGTAGGAGTGTTCAACCAAAAGTTTCAAGCTCCTAACCTAAAAGCTTCAAGCTCCTTCAACCAAACAAGGCTTTTTATTGAATAGAAACTTTTTCTTAAAAGCTTAAAGCTAGAAGCTCCTAAAAGCTTCATACCAAACATAATATCTCATTTTCGTGAATAGTTTGGAATAAACATCAAATTTATGACTTATTTATTTCATTTAAGGACAATTTATTATACGTAAACAATCCGTACACTAAAAACTATGCGCATTTATAGTCTAGTTCGACCAGTTTTTAAGAAAATTCTAGGTTGAACAACTAACTAGTGTTTAGTAGAATGACAAACCAAACCGGCCACATATCAAAATTTGTATCGGTGTGGGGGTTTATGAACATCTTGGGTTATTTGGACACATGTAAATTTTCAACGGGTATCTGTAAGGTGAACTAAAGAGCACAAAATATCAAGCGAGTTACAATGAGCAAAAAAAGATTGAACGGGTCAGAATGGGAGTGCAACCTAAAGACATGTCTCCATTGTACACCGTCTTTCTCTACAGGGCTTGTACATATTTCACGATAAAGACTAAATTACGTCTTACTTATCCATATTTCGGTTACAATGTCCAGGAGGGATTGAATTGTGGCTTAGTTTGTAATCCTTTGTTTTGACATCTCAATGCGATCCGAATCACCCTTCCATAATTTTGATCCCAATCCGACAATGGTTGTGGCCGCAGTAGCAACTGGCGTGCCAAATTGGTTTTAGTTCTGGCAACCAATAAGAATAACAATGCGGGTACCCAACAGGTGGTGTATCGCTAGGATATTAACTGTTGGTACAGTAAAGAGAATTCACGTTAAGTGAAATGTGTTCCGGCAAAATTCAAGTAAATATAATAGAATGTCACTTGATCATCTTGACATGCGTTAAGTTAGCAGATCAAGACGTGGTTTTAAATCCTAGCGAGTACCAAAAACGAGCACAATCTATGTCTGAACTTAATGAGGTAATGCCATTTCCTCTTCATTTGATTCTTGTAAAGAACATCATATATACATCATAGGTAAGTTGTAGTAACATATGATCATGTTTCACTAATTAGAACTAAGAAGAAAGGTAGTGATATCGGAAAAATCAATGCTATATCGGTCATAATCGGAACTGGCCGATATTTGACACCAATATTGTACATGGGGGCCGATAACCGATATATCGGTGATACACCACCGATATTAACTGCATATCACTGGAGAACGACAGACTCAAAAGGCATAATTTACAAAAAGAGATGGATCGAGAGAAAGTAAACTAACAGGTTGACCAATGCTGGAAATCGAATGAGACAAGGGCGATTAAAAGGTGGGGGAATTACACCTGGGATGCTAATCTGCAAAACAACATGGTTCGGCTTCCACACATTTTCGTTACCCAAACCAAAATGACTATTATTATAGGGGTCATCAATAACCCGCATAGTTATAAATAATAAAGTGTGGCGAGGTCTTTTTACACGGCCGGTTCCTGGTTTTAAATTAGACCAAACCATCAAACCCGGTGGGATCTCCAATCAGGTAATTTGCTTCAGTTTCGCCAGCTCAGTAGATTTCAATGGTTTATCAACATTACTCAAGTTATTTAAATGCATCCGAACACAATACATAGTTAGGGGCTGTTTGGTTGGCTCTGAATGAAACCATTCAGAGGTCCACCTCTGATTCGGTCAGAGGTGAAGATGTTTGGTTCGATAAAAAGCCCACCTCTGAATGATTCAGTTCAGTCTGATTCATTCAGACATTATTAGTTGCTGAATGAAATTTCTCTCAAAAATACCCATGGCCCTAAAAAAAAGAAACCTGTTCGACTCCTCCATCACGCCTCCATCTCCACCGGCCTCCTCCACCACGTCACACCTGCTCCACCTCGCCGGCCTTCTCCACCACGTCGCACCTCTCCTCTGCCGCTGTTGTCTACCAGGTATGTTCCGATACGATCTTTATTTGTGGGTGGTGACGATGGAGTTGTGGTGGTGATCTCTCTCTTCTCTTCTTCCTGCTTCGAACAAGCTCACTGATCTCTCTCTCTCTTCTTCCTGCTTCGAACCCGCTGGCCGATGTAGTGGTGGTGGTGACGGTGGAGTTGCAGTGGCGACGGTGGTGAAGCGGTGGTGGGTGTTGTGGAGGTGCAACGGTGGTGGTGACGGTGTAGTGGTGGTGGTGACGGTGGAGTTGCAGTGGCGGTATGTGGATGGAGATGGTATAGATAGGTAGAGAGATAGAGAGATAGAGAGAGCTGGTCCATTTACACCCCCAAATGAAACTGTATAGATAGGTAGAGAGATAGGATGAAGATTATATATATTTAATAATAAAATGGTTTTTTTAATTAAAAGGGGTAAAAATGTCATTTTACACAGTGATTCAGATGTGCAACCAAACAGCACTTTACTGGTTCAGCACTTACTGGTTCAGAGCCTCTTACCCATTCAGACCTCTTATTCATTCAGCACTTATTGATTCAGATGTTGCCAAACAGCCCCTTAATCTGTTTTAATAAGCCAACCCAACAGCCCCTAAGAGTAGTTTCTCTTTGTGATCATAACCATGAGAAAATTAACTTCCTGGATTAACGAAACTTACCAATTTCAAAATTCAAATTGACAAGAACAAGATGAATATTAGTTATGTAATATCAACTTCCTATGAAAAAAACTTGATTCTTACATTTGCAAACTGAATTTAAGAAAATAAAAAGTATCGACATACACATAAACTAAGCTCACATCGACATTAGCTTCGGCCCGTTATCAGGCATGCCCATTCCAGCTGCCAGGTCAGCATCAATCTGTGTATGTGGTGCAGGGCCTGCCATTACCTTCAACCTGAAAACAGCAATAAAAGTTCAATAAAATATTAAGCTTGACCCAAATTAATCAGGGCACCAAGGATGCGATTTGAAGGTGCAAATCTAAAAAACCAAATATGGTTATTTCAACTCAATTTTGGAAAAAAGTTTGACCAAAAAGTTAAATGTTGACCGGTTAAACAGGTCAACTCGTTCACGGCCTGGTTAGTAAACAAGTTAGAAATGACAATCCAACAGGTTAAACAGGCCAACCCAAACACAACTTCCTTACTAAATGGGTTAAAAACGACAACTCAAAACTAGATTATTTATGTGCCAAACTTCATCCCAGGTTAATTTATTGAAAACCATGGCTAACGAATTTTTTCATGTCAAATAATCAACATAAATCAGATTAATAATCATTAAGTGCATAACAACAAACAAACTACTGATAAACAACCCTTGATCCTACATAATAACATCTCCCTTAAGAAGATCTAAATTTCTAACTTTGGTTGTCAAACATTAACAACTAACTTGTAGAATTTAACAACCATTGACTGGCTGACCTAGTATTAAACTCAATAACAAACTTGGTAATAAAAATTATAACATCTTGAATCTGCAACACTATCCACATCAAACTCCATTTAATAACCTACTTATGTCTAACTTTTAACTTCATATTTGAAAACTATTTTTGATCTACGCATCAAATAGATAGCCACATTAAGCTACAAACATGGTTGTTAATGGCGAATAGTGACAAATAGCGATAAGGTACCTATATGCTACATAGCGAATAGCGATAAATAGCAAGCGGTATTTTATAAATAACGATGTACTAGAAAAAGTTTTATTTTTTATATTTATATTATATCAAAATACCCTAGTATATACGCTAGGCCACGCTTGCGGTACGCGCATATAATGTATATATGTGTGGGCCATCGAGGAGAAAAAGTGAAAGTGCACTAATTTTAACGTTATTTTACTAATTTCCTGAAAATAACGTTAAAAGCTGAGAACGGTTAATCATGCATCATGTGGTGGCGTTGATAGCTAAAAGACAAAAGGGTACATGTACTAATCGGTCTTTGTCCTGATTGCTGAGTGTTATGTGCCTTATGTCCAAGGCTTGAAGCAAAACTACTATCGAGTCGGGGGTCTAAGTGGAAGCAGCCTCTCTATTCCTACGGGGTAGAGGTAAGGCTGTCTACATCTTACCGTCCTCAGACACTACCTTTGCTTTGCTATTGGTAGGATTTACCGAGTATGATGATGATGATGATGACCCTAGTATATACGCTATTTTACATGTATATTTAACAAAACCCTAAATATTTAATCACTATTTAAATTTAAAATAAATAAATAAAAAATAAAACTGAAATCCCGCTATTTATGGCTAAATACCCTGTAGCGACCTTCGACCTATACGCTACCTATTTGCTATAGCAACCGCTATCGACAACTATGGCTACAAAGTTGTTCTATAAACCATTTATGCACTAAAAGACTAAAAACAATCAATATTCATGATTATTAAACCGGAGAACAATCTCAGCAAACCAACCTCAACAACAATCCACAACAAACCCATTCAAATTGATGACTTTTTTGTTCTAGATATCAAAATAATAACCAAATTAAGCCGAAACATACCGCTTCTTGTGCCGTTTAGTCTTGAAATGTTCATCTCTCACAGCCACATTAGCAAAATACCGACTGAAACAAACAAACAACATTTAATTTAAAAAAAACTAACTTCAAATAATATTAAACGAAAACATATAAAATTGAATTACTTACTCGCAGTGTAAACAATAATATTGACCCATTCCAGGAAGATCTTCATCTAACGGCAACGGCGTCTTCTCATCATCTGGTTTCTTAAGCTCATCATAAACAGCATCATCACGTGAGAAAACACAGTTAAAGAAACAAAACACACAAAAAGCCTGGTAATTTGCAGTTAAATTCAAGAAAACCAACAGAAATTATGAAAAAAAGGATATCTTTAACGAGGAATTTAGCGAGACGGAAGGTTTTGTGAGAGTATCGTCTCTTCTTCACCCTTCTGTGTGGACATTTGCCTCCCATCTTGCCTTCTAATTTGGGATTTTTGGTACGGCAAACCCTAGGTTAGGGTTTTGAAGGGAAAAGGAAGAAGAAATTGTTATTTGGAGTATATATGTTGGATCATGGATGGGCCATTACTAAGATGCATATGAAGCCCAATTTTGGATGGGCCGTTATTTTTCGTTTGTGATTGTGGAGTAGTGGTGTACAAAAAACCCGAACCCGGACCCGGACCCGAAAAAAAAAACCCGGAACCGGGTATTATAAAACCCGGGTTTTTTATACCCGAACCCGACCCTACCCGTAGGGTAGGGACCGGGTATGCATATTTGGTCTAAAACCCGAACTCGGAACCGGTTTTTTTTATACCCGGTTTATACCCGAAACCCGGTTTTTATAATACCCGAAACCCGGTTTTATAAATACCCGAAACCCGGCTTAGATTAAGCCAATTACATGAAAGGCCCAAGCCCAACCCTCCAAATTGGCCCAAGTGATATTCATGAATAAAGACTGTGTGTATTATCGACATCAGTGTGAAATATAATAATTTAATAACTAAAAACAATTCTAGGTTTAATAACTAAATCGGAAGCTATAAAATGAAATTGTCTCTAGCAGAACACATGTCCAGTAGATGTCAAGCTTACAGTATCTGGTAGATCATATTTAGGGCATGGGCTCTTTTTTTGGGCTATGCTAGAAGGTTTTTTTTTTACTTAGTTATATAGGTGTTAAGTGGAGTTTAGAATGGATGCACCAGTTTTAGAAAGACCACAGCTGTGCTATGTGTCACGGTTATGTTGCACAATACACATGTATATATCTTTGATCATATAAAATCATTCGGTAAAAAATTACAAGCATGTGACTGTCTTCATTTGGACAGTTATGTGCTTCAGTGGTGCAAAAAAAGTTCGTTGACAAGCATGTGACCTTTTTTTTAATATTTGGGGGTTGTGAAATTAATTCCTATTGTTTAAATGTTGAAATATTTAGCATCTTACTTATCGTATGTATTATCACTATTCGTGTACTCACCTCTTAATATCATACATGCCTAACTAGGCTATACGTTGATATCACAAAGTCAAGTTTCACTTTATCGGTGTTTTTGAAGTAGTATGTCAGCGTTGAATCATAGATGGTTGCTTAGTTCTTTGCAAAAGTAATCGTTTAATACCCGGTGCGGGTTTTTTCCCAACCCGATGCATACCCGAACTGTACCCGATGAATACCCGAACCGGACCCGAACCCGGAAATAGGGTATTATAATACCCGGGTTTTATAAAACCCGACCCGAACCCTACCCGAACCCGGGTATATAGGGTATACATTTTTGGTAGAAAACCCAGACCCGGACCCGACCCGGTTTTTAAAAAAACCCGATTTTGTAAAACCCGATCCTACCCGAAACCCGATCCTACCCGAAACCCGATTTATACACCACTATTGTGGAGTAAACCTTAATAGAATATTTGTTTGCACTTAAAAAAAGTGGAGCAAACCTTAGGGTGTTAGGAGTGGTTAAACACTTGAGAGTGGCAAACTAGAAAATCAATCAATCAGAGTACGTCACGTCAATCAGTGAAAAGTGTTGGCAATGGTTTAGACACTTGGTGAAGTGGTAAACTATTTAAAAAAAAAGGAAAAAGATGTGATTGGTTGAGATTGGAATGGACCCCACCCCACACTACCCCCTCTCTCTCCTTCCTCCCTTCCCCGCGTCGGCATGCACTCACCGATCTTAACCCCATTTCGTTAAACACACAGGCGGCAAAAAGGTTGGCATTGGTTTGCCGCCCATTGCCGAATCGGTGAAGTGGGTTTGCCGCCCCCCACTCCTAACACCCTTAGGCTAGATGGTATGGGGACTGTCTCCACCTCGTCTTGGCCCGACGCCGCCCGACACACCATTTTCGGAGCCCCATCGTCTTCTCAATCGTCAGGGGTGGGACGTTGGGGACGCTCGCATAAGGACAAAAATTGTTGCATCTTCTTCTCACACACACATATACATACAACATATACATATATATTTTAGGCCCATCCTCCATTTCTTTAGATCCAACCTCTTTGCCCCATCCTCACACCCGATCTACGTGGTGCTGACGTGAAGGGTCGTCCTCCAAGGATGAGCCTCGACCATACCGAGTAGCCTTATTGGGGTACCTTGTTTTGCCAACTTTGACATGTTTTGGATCCACAATCACAAAAGATTACTTTAGAAACTTCAATGTTAAATTGGATCAGGTGGATGAGTAAACTGCTCGACGGTTTTCATGTGTATACCAAGAACAAAATTATTAGTCAAAGGGAGGGAGGTACATATATACGTAGCTCGTGAAGTACATATGTGTATACAGTGTAAGCTACATATATGTACTTTCATGAGTTAAGGCACATATACATAGCTCATCAATTTACATATTAATTTTTGTTTTTCACAATAATAACCTTTAAGAGCATACGTAGTGGGGCGGTATGCCATAGCATGACGCCGCCAAAACGCCCGGAACACGAAAACAACCGGCGCTATGTTTCAAAAATGGTGGGAGGGCGCGATACATATCGCGGCGTGATGTGAGAAAGGTTTAATTGTTTGACCATGTTTGGTCCCTGCAAATCGGAGAGGAAACAGTATAGGTCCTGCAAATCGGACCTGAAGACCGAGAAGAAGCCGGAGAAGAAGACAGCCGGTCCCTGCATTTTTTTGTACACTTTGGTCCCTGCATTTTACACTTTGGTTTATACACTTTGGTCCCTGCATTTTTTTTTGTTACTGTAATGTTTTTTTTTTTTAATTTTAGTGTAATGTTTTTTTAATTTAATAAAATGAGTTTTAATTTTATAAAGTTAGAAAATAATTATAAAAAATTAGAAATTAATAATTGAGTAATGATTAGGCGAGGGCTTTATGACTACGGGCTTAAATGCATAACGCCCCATAACCCCACCCGCACACGTGGCACGCCATGTGTCGCATAACGCCCCCAAAGGGGGGGTTATGACTACACATGGCCTAAGAAAAAAAAAAGAGGTTTTTTAATTAACATATTTTAAATAAGCATAGCGTATTTTGGTGCGTGACATGTAGGGGTGCAAATGAGCCGAGCCGAGCCCGAGCCTTACCTTAATCGAGCTAGGCTCGTTACAACTTACTGAAGCTCGAGCTCGAGCTCGGCTTGATTTGAGCCTTGGATTTTGGGCTCGAGCTCGGCTCGTTAGTAAAATTTAAAACTCGAGCTCGGCTCGAAAGCTCGATTTAAGTACATATGGCGGGAGTTAAAACAAGCTAAAGCTCGACCCGAGAGCTCGTTTTTTGGTGTTATTGAGCCAAGGCTCGACTCGAGATTGGCTTGACAGTTTGAGAACTCAATTAAAAAAAGATCATTCAAAAAGTAATTGATAGTTTAAACCATAAAGTATACTAAGCTCCATAAGGCTCGACAAGCCTAAACGAGCTACACTTACAAGGCTCGAGCTCGGGCTCGATATCTAATCGATCCTAAATTCAAACTCGGGCTTGGGCTCGAGCTCGATAAGGCTCGGCTCGTTTGAGTTTTTTATCGAGCCGATCTCGAATAGCCCGCGAGCTGTTCGGCTCGTTTACACCCCTATTAACATGTCACACCCTGCTAAGTCCTTACCACTCCAAAGGATTTATGGGTATTAGTTGCAAACAACCATTTAAATATTGGTCCCACTCACTCAATATATATGGATTATTCTATGCTCTCAATTGCTATTCTCATTGATCATTCAACTACTACAACCTAATTCCATATAAACATTTGATGTTCAAAGTGGGCGATGGGGTCACAGGATCCGGCCGTCTTATTGGTTATGTTATGGAAATTATCTTTAATTTAAGCTAAAAACACAACTAGCCGTCACTGTGGGAACACAATTAATGTTTACGACGGTTATGTCTTACCTTTTTTGTATGTCTTTTCTCCATCGGTCTGACTAATCCTTTTTTTTTTTGAACGGCCAACAAATCATTCTCGAGTATTCTCGAGGCACCCACTGGACAAACAGAGTACTCCGAGAGTAACCCGAGTCGTGTCTATGGGCAGGTGGGTTACCGGGCTTTCCCCGGAAGTGGTGGTGGACGACTCGGGTTACTCTCGGAGTACTCTGTTTTCTTCTAGTTAAAACCATATTAGATTAAAGGTTGACAAGAAGTTAACTATGTTTTAACTAGAAGAAAACAACAAAGTTAGATAGCATAGTTAATAAAAAAATCAATTAGCGAGTTAAATTCGGTTCTGTTTCCTGAGATTTGACTAAAATAACCGTTTTCCTCAAAAAGATTAATAGTATTGATTTGCCTCAAAAAGTTTCATAAGCTGTTTTGATTTTACCCACCCTTAACAACATCTATTTTCTCCGTTAAGTAACTTCATAAGTTTTTTCGATTTTACCCACCCTTAACAACATCTATTTTCTCCGTTAAGTAACGGAGGAAACGAAGAGCATATGAAGCCCAATTTGGATTTTGGTTGGATGGTGATGGCCCAATCTTATCACTTTCCTAATAGAAGTTTGGCCGGTTTATAGTTTTATCTACAAAAAAAAAAAAAAAAAAAAATAATAATAATAATAATAATAATAAAGAATTAGAATTCTATATCCTGTCATTGTCATAAACAAAAGAGGTGTGAGGTTAAATATTAGAGATAATAAATTTATTATGAATATTGGTACCTACCGAACATACATAATACAGATTCATTTTTGAATTTAGCTCAATTTTAATATCGGTACTAGATGGCACGGTACCAGTTTGTGACTTATGATGGTACTGTACCATATAGGTACTAACTGAACATGTACGTTACACTATTCAACTTTGGTTTTAGCTGAATTTTGATATCGGTGTTATGCGATTTGTATAGAGCAGTGAGCACCATGTATCACCACATTTGCATGTTTTGGATCCACGAGCACAAAAAGTTACTTTGGAAGCTTCAGAGTTACCACTCCACTAACATTAAGAATATGATTGTCAAATTTTCATAATGATTACTAAATTATATTAATGTAAAGAGCCATTTAACTAGTGGCTCATTCCAAATGAACATATCATGATCAAAGTGTACGATGGGGTCGCGAGACCCTACCGTCATAATGGTTATAGGGGAAATGTCTTTGTTTTAAGCTAAAAGAGTAAAATGCACGGATAGTCCCTGTGGTTTGGTGAAATTTCATCTTTAGTCCCCAACTTTTCAGAATTAAACTCTTAGTCCCTGTGGTTTGAAAAGTTGTTACTCGGATAGTCCCTAAAGTGGTTGAATGTTACTCAGATAGTCCCTGTGGTTTGACAAGTTCTTACTCGGATAGTCCCTGTTGTTTGACAAGTTGTTACTCGGATAGTCCTTGTCATTTCACACCCACTTAACCAGAAAAACTAACCTCCATCCGCTTTGGGGACTATCCGAGTAACAACTTATCAAACCCCAGGGACTAAGAGTGTAATTTTGAAAATTTGAGGACTAAAGGTGAAATTTCACCAAACCACAGGGACTATCCGTGCATTTTACTCAAGCTAAAAACACAACTAGCCATCATTGTGGGAACACAATTAATGTTTACGGTGGCTATGTCTTAACTTTATTGTGAGTCGTTCTCCATCGGTCTAAATCAACATTAGTCGAATGATGGCTAAACTAATACAGTCTTTAGAGCTTGTTATCATAGAGCCAACCTTTTAAGCTAATTGTACAACAAGTGACGATCCGAAAGCTAACTTTTAATAACAAGTTTAAGGTTTGATAAATCTAGAAGAAAACGACAAAGTTAGATAATAGATAGCATATATTAATCGAAAAATTAACCATCTTATTATTATTCTTTAGAACAAAACTATTATACAATTAATTCTTATAAACAAATAAGACTCATGAAATTAAACTGTATCTCTATTTGTATTAAGCCAATTCCTCAACCACGTGACCAAATGATCATTAGATGAGAAGATTAGGGTTCGGATTGTTTGATCGTGTCAAGTTCACTTCACATGATCGAGCAAGCAGCATTCGGGTTCTCGTCACTGAACATCTATGCATCCGGCACACTAGAATTGTTATAGTATGTCGGGGGCGGGGTCCGTTCGAGTATTGCATGACATACCCATGTTCAAAAAATGAAACACCACAATCTTAGTTATAATAAATTTCATTATAAGTTGGTTTTGTGTATGTATGTGGACTTTGTGCATGATATTCTAGCTTGTTGACCACCTTTATGCTTCTGGTTCCATCCTTTCCGCCTCCGTCACCGCCAACCACCTTCGCCTCGGCTTTCTTCTTCTCGCCATCGCCGCCGCCACCACCGCGGGCGGCTTTCTCTTTCTTATCACCACCGTCGGCTTTCACATCCTTTTTGTCCTCTTTTTTGTCCATCAATTTACATATATATTTTTTAAATTTTTATTTTTTACAATAATAACCTTCTAATAAAAAATAGTTGAAAAGAAAACTAAATCAAAATTGTTTAGTTGATAGTAGGGCTGCAAATGAACCGAACGAACACGAACAAGGTCTTGGTCGTGTTCGTTTGTTAAGAAATAAAAGTGTTCACGAATCGGTTCACTAAGGAAATAAACGTGTTCAGGAACGCAAACGAACAAAACTAAAATCGGGTGAAGGCTATAGAGACTAGAGGTGGATGGCAAATGGAGCTGGAACTTGAAACCCTAAGCGTAGACCGGAGGTCAATAGTATTTTTTATGTGAAAAATGAGGAAGAAAAAGGAACGATGCATAAACAAGGTGGGAATAAAGTTTCTTGTTTCAATTATTATGGTAATAAAATAAATTAGAATTAAATAATAGGAAAAGTTTACATAAAATAAATAAAGATACAAAAATATTTAACGAACAACATAAACAAACGTGAACGAACATTTACGAACACATTACCGAACGTTCACGAGCACAATTGAACGAACAGGACCTCTGTCTATGTTCATTCATTTAACTAATTGAACTAAATTTATTGTTCATGTTTGTCCATTTATTAAACGTACAAACATAAACAAACTTCCCGCTGAACGGTTCATGAACCGTTCGCTAAACGTTCAATTCGTTTGAAGCACTAGTTGATAGTGACTTTATCAAGCTCTCAAGTAGTTTTGTGGATCTCTCATGCTTTACACTCAATTGAGTTATATGTAGAACATATTTTAATAAGCATGGCATGTTTTGGTGTCTGGCATGTTAGTTAAAACCGCGTCTATTGAGCTATAAATAGAACATGTTTTAAATTAGCATAACGTGTTTTGGTACCTATGTAGAATGATAATTCCATACTAACATGTTTTTGGTGAAAGATTTTTCATTACATGTGACACCCCAGAGAGTCCTTAAACGTGAGTCTTAACCAACATTTCAAGGGGTGCTGTTAGAATTTTTGCCTATAAAATACACTAATTTTTTTTTTCAAGGGGTGCGCCCGCACACCCAGCCTATAACCTAGGTCCGTCCCTTAGCAAATAGCCATTTAAATAGTTGTCCCACTATTTAAAATTAGTTGCCTATTACATCATCCAACTAGCACAACCCCATTCCGTATGTTGTAACATATAATGATCAAAGGGGACAAATGGGGTCGCTTGACCCGGCCTTCGTTGTGGTTATAGTTATTATGGAAAATATCTTTGCTAAAGTTAAAAACACAACTAGCCATCATTGTGGGGACGCGATTAATGTTTTACGACGGCTATCCAACTTTTAAGCCTCGTTTGTACGTAGTTCGCCACCCGTCTTAATCAACATTAGTCGAATGATGACTAAAATAATGTAGTATTTAGAGTTTGTTATCATAAAGTGATAAAACCAACCTTTTAAAGCTAATTAATGTAGTATTTAGAGCTTGTTAGTTGTTATCATAAAACCAACCTTTTAAAGCTAATTAAGTTTAAGTAGAAGAAAACGACAAAGTTAGATAGCAGTAGTAACAGAAAATTTAATCATCTTATTATTCTTTAGAACAAAACGATTATACAATTAATTCTTATAAACAAATAAAACTTATGAAATTAATTACTAAACGTAGCTAGCTAGCCGAACATAAGACAATCAATTTAATCGGTTAAAAAAACTGTATCTCTATTTGTATTAAGCGAATTCCTCAACCACGTGACACAAGATCAGGGTTCGGATTGTTTATCATGTCAAGTTCACTTCACATGATCGAACAAGCAGCATTTGGGTTTTCGTCACTAAACATCCCTACATCCGGCACACTAGAATTGTTATAGTATGTTGGAGGCGGGGGTGGAGGTCCGTTCGAGTATTGCATGACATACCCATGTTCAAAAGGCAAAACGCCGTAATCTTGGTTATAATAACTTTGGTTATAAGTTGGTATTGTGTATGTGTATGGACTTTGTCCATGATATTCTAGCTTGTTGACCACCTCTATACTTCTAGTGCCATCCTTACCACCTCCGTCACCGCCAACCACCTTCGCCTCAGCTTTCTTCTTCTCGCCATCACCACCGCCGCCGCCGGCTTTCTCTTTCTTATCACCGCCGTCGGCTTTCGTATCCTTTTTGTCCTCTTTTTTCTCCTCTTTTTTGTCATCCTTTTTGGGAAGAACCATTTGAACATCTCTTTTCAATTTTTCTTTTAAGTATGGTACAAGTTCATTCACGTTCATTGTCCCTTTCACCAAGACTAAATCTTTGCTAGCATCTGGTATTGCCGATTCTACCCCTGTTAACAAATAACCAATATTAATTAAATCATTTAATATTAATTAAATAATTAATTTTTTTTCTTGTTTTGAGAAGTTGTAAGCCTAAAACCCAAAATAAAACTAAAATAACCGAAAAAACCGAAACCACGAAAGTGAACTGATTGAGAAACTAAAGGCTGGTTAAAAAAATTGATAATCGATTTTTGTGGTTCGATTATGATTGTATGTCTATAGAACTAACAAAATTGATCCAACACGTCGTGAATAGTAATTGTTCGACCCTTAAGAGTCGATTCGTCTTTAGTAGAATCAGTTTTGCAATTCAAAAAGGAGTTGCAGCGCAACTCCCCGTTTACTAGCCTTTTGTTTGTAATTTGTTATTTTTGTAATTAATGAAGTTTTTTGTTTTCAAAAAATATATATATTTTATTTTGTTTGTGAACAATATGTTACATGTCATAAAATTTTCTCTAAATAATTTGTAAATATTGTATTTTGTCCAAAGCAGGAACCCAGCCATGTTTTTACCTAATCGATTAACCGAATCAGTTATAACCATAACCAAAACCGACTGCTTAAAAAAAAAAAAAAAAAAAAAAAAAACCCATTGAAAAACTCACCTTTGATCTTAGAAATAGTTCGTTTAATTTTGTGTATGCATCCTTCACAATGAAGTGGAATCTTCAACACAACGGTACTTGACTGAACCTACAGTTACCAAAAAAAAGTAACATATTTAATAATTTATTAACCCTCATTATTCAATAAATAATAAACCCATAATTAATTAATTAATTAATTAACCTATTATTAATTAATTTCCAACTAGTACCTCTTTTGGTTTTTTAACATCTGCCTTTATGTCACCGGACTTTTTCTCCGGCGGCTTATCATCACCTTTCTTCTCACCAACGCCGCCGCCACCACCACCGTCCTTTTTCATCGGAGGTGAGACTATCTCCACCTTCTTATGCGTCTTCTTTTCGATTCGCTCTTTAACGCCCACAGGGTCCACATTTCCGGTCACCGTCAGTTTGTTTCCGGCGATATCCGCATTCACCGTTTCCACACCTTTGAAGCGTCGAATGGAACTTTTGACCTTTTTCGCGCACCCGTCGCAATGCAAATCGATCTTTAACACAACCGCGGTTGATCCGCTTTCGGCCTTCTTGTCTCCGGAATCTTTCTTATCATCCTTCTACAATAATTTAATTCAAAATTCAACTTAATATACATTTTCATTTAGATCGAAAGTCGAAACAGAAGATAAACGCGCAAAAAGCTGCGTCACTAGCTATTTTTGGACAGCAAAACTAGGTTTTTAAAAACTATAACAAGTTGCACTGCTAACCCTTCTTAAATAACAAAACAATAATTTAATTTCAAAATTCAAATTAATATATATTTTTTTACACCGAAACACAACACAAACGCGCAAAAAGCTGCGCCACTAACTATTTTTTGATAGCAAAACTAAGTTTTTTTTAAAAACTATAACAAGTTGCGCTGCCAAGGGCGTAGCTTTGTGGGGCGGGAGGGGGCGGCCGACCCCCGAACTTTTCGCTCAGTATTTGAGAGTAGGTAGTTTTTGTATAGAATTTTTTGGGTATATACGTTTTTGAACCCCAGTTTTATAGAAATTTTTGGTATATACGTTTTCAACCCCGGGTCAGAAATCTCAAGTTTCGCCACTGTGCGCTGCTAACCCTTCTTGGATAACAAAACTAATTTTTTAAAAAACTATAACAAGTTGCACGCCACTAACTATTTTTTGATAGCAAAACTAAGTTTTTTAAAAACGATAACAAGTTGCGCTGCTAACCCTTCTTAAACAACAAAACTAAGTCTTTTAAAAAAATACGATAAAAAAAAAAAAAAAAAAAAAAAAAAAATGCGAATGTGAAACCGAGAAACGGGTTTGAAAAAGAGGAATATATATGAGAACTTACCGCACCCATTGAAGTCTAAGTTATGACTTATTGTTTATGATGATTATGAGAAACCGGTTTGAAGATGAATGAGGTTTGAAGATGAAAGAGTTATTTATATAGGAAGAGGGAGTATGATGGGCGTGTGCAAGTGGGATGATTGAATAATGTAATGGATGACGGCGAACCGGAAGTTTGACCAAATAGTTTTTGACTAGGTTTGTCTGTATTTGACGGGTTGGGTTGCGTGAATAAATTGACTACTTGACCCGGTTTTTTTAATCGGTTAAACTAACGACGCCGGCTTTTACTATTGGGTTCTAGTGGGTCATACTTAGGCCCACACCCGGCTTTTTTTTTTCGAAAAAAGAAAAGTAATCAGTGGAGTTATGGGAGAACTGTAGCATGTAGGGCTGTTTCAGTCTGGTTCGGTTTGATTTGATTCGGTTCAACTATTAGCATTGGCTGAGATTCAAGTCATTGGTTAAACTATTTTATTAACCAATAGTTTTCGTTTAATCGGTTTAGTTTTTTCGGCTCGTTTGTTGGTTTTTGGTTCGATTTGGTGAATTTCAATTAACAACCAAAATCAAACTTGGTCTAAAATTTTTGTTTAACGATATACGTAATTGAGATATAAATATATTAAATAGATATATAAATACAAGAAATCGAGGTATAAATAAATGAATGGAGGTATAAATACATAAAATTGAAGTATAAAACATGAAATATTGAAATATAAGAAATGGAGTTAGACATGTACAAAAAAAACTGGTTTTAAGATCAAAACTGGAAAAAACCGAAACCGGTTTAAAAGAAAAGCGGTTCGGGCTCAACCCCACCCAACGGTTATAGACCGGTTCTTCTTCGCGACATTTGTAACTGGTTTAAAAATCGAACCAATTTTAAAAATCCAAATTAGACTGTTTGTTTTTGCCAAAACAAGTTTTAAAACCGAAACGAACCTGTTAGTACCAGTTTGAGTTCTCCTCATATCAATCCGATTTAAAACAAAACATTTTTGAAAAAACCGGTTTTTTTGTGTAAAAAAAAACCGAAACTGGTTAAAAAAACGATTTGTACACCTCTAAGTGGAGGTATGAAAACTATGAATATATAAAAATATAAAGAGTAAACTTCCGTTTTGCTCCCTGTGGTTTGGTCACTTTAACGGTTTTGCTCCAAACCTTTAAAAATAGCCATTTTAATCCCTGATGTTTCGGTTTTTTTGCCAGTTTGCTCCCCGCCTCTAACTCCATCCAAATTGTTTGTTTTTCCATTTTGCTCCCCGCAGGGAGCAAACTGGCAACAAAACCAAAACATGAGGGAGTAAAATGGCTATTTTTAAAGGTTCGGGGCAAAACCGTTAAAGTGACCAAACCACAGGGAGCAAAACGGAAGTTTACTCAAATATAAATGGTTTGATTCTCTTCGGTTAAACTTGGTAAACTGAGGGTAAAAAAAAACACGATAACCGATTTTCAATTAAGCGGTTTTCGGTTACTTTCACTTAGAACCTCTTACATCCCTACCATGTATTTTTTTAACATGTCGGTTATGTTTTGTAAACAACTGCTAAAAAATTTAAACTTTTATTTCTTAAAAGTAATGTTTTTATGGAAAAATGCACCATGCCTACTAATTCTATAACAATGTTCACCATTAGGACTAAAATCTTTAACACTTGTAGTAAACAGCTTATTACACTCCTTGATACCAACTGTCTCCAATCACTTTGGTTCTTAAAAGTAATGTGAGAATAAGAACTTTGTAAGCTTCGTAAAGCTTTTAAATATCAATCACATTCGATTGTGTTGTTCCTTTGAAAATATGCATAGTTTGAGTTAATACGGTTATAAAAGAACTGAAAGTTCAGTAAACAATTCGTGAATCATTTGGCAGAAATTTCACTTATGTTCGTTCGTTTAATAAATGAACGAACACGGAAAAGAAACTTCATTCGTTCGTTTGTTTGTGTTCGTGAACGTTCGCTTAATATGTTCCTTGGTGTTTGTTCATTTAAAGGTTTTTATATGTTTTCGGTTTTTAAATATTTTAAACCCTAGTTATACTATATGTCTCCTCCAAGATCCATCATTTAACCATTTCAATTTCAGTTAGTGTTAAAGTTTGACAAACTTCTTAATTTTGTGTCTAATCATGTTACTGATGAGTTTGTCAACTGTGTTCGGATAATTATTCTAAGTGTTTGTTTATTTATTTATTTGGTGGATTATTCGTAATCTTTGTGATGAAAAATGCAGATTTTATTTTAAAATGAACATATGTTTGTGTGTATTCATTTGTGTTCATAAATGTTGTTTGCGTTCATTTATGTTCATAAACATTTGTCTGAGTTTATTTGCGTTTGGTAAGTGTTCGTGAACAGTTTATGAACACATTCATTTCCTTAATGAACGAACACGAACAAAAAATCTCGTTTGATAAGCGTTCTTGAACAGTTCATAAAAAAATACATTCCTTAATAAACGGACACAAACAAGGTTTTGTTCATGCTCTTTCAGTTTGTTTGCAACCCTTTCAGTTTGTTTGCAACCCTGGTTTGATAGTCGAACTTCTTGGTGTCTAGTTTCACTTACTTAAGTTCCTTTTGACTAATTTATATAATATAAATAAATTATACTAATTATTTAAAAACATGACATTCGCATTCAATGCTCTTAAAATTTATCACTCTTGTATATCAAATTTTGATTAATTGTTGGAAGTGTACATTTTTTTTTTTAAAGTAAACTTCATTAGAACACAAACCACCGACCCAAACGGGCAAAAGGCCAAACAACAAAAACAACACCCTCGACCCAAACGGGCAAAGGGCCACCAATTACAACATATACAACGGGTATTTACACCAATCCCCCCAACTAATATATTTACATGAGGTTCTATTTCTAACCCACCCATAACCCCTCGACTTAACCTCTCCTAGAATATCTTGCGAACTTCGTCTAGTCTGCTTGAAAACCAGATCATTCCTTCCTTTCCAAATACACCAACACGAAATCATCACCAAACCTTTAATGATACTCTTTTCTTTCTTGCCAAGACGTGAGAAGTTGTGTATCTCCAAAATGTCTTTGAAATCGAAAGCATATACCTGAGTTATTTTACACCAAGCGCTGAAAGCCGACCAAAACCTCTCCACCACCGAACAAGCAGTAAATAGGTGCTCCACCGTTTCCTCAAATTCTTCACAAAAAGGGCACATTACCGAAGTAATATTCACATTCCTTCTTTTTAAATTAACTTTCGTAGCTAATCTATCCAAATTACCTCTCCATGCCATAATATTACATTTGATCGGCACCCATTTACACCATTCAAATTTAGGGGGATGATCTACTCCTCTATCCTCAATTAGAGCCATTTTGACGGCCTTCACCGAGAATCCTTCCTGATTATCGCCGTTCCACATCCAAAAATCCTCATTATTTGAAAATGTCGTCCTGTTGAGAACCTCCTGACATTCCTGCCACTCCTTAAGCTCAGCCTCCGACTCTGGTTGTCTAGACCAATTCCACACATAAACATTATTTCCTTGGCTCGCACCCCTTCTGTCAGCAACCCTGCATTGTTTAAACAATTCCAAACCGAACAAGTGTGGCCATTTTTCCACAAAAGGCGTATCGCCCGACCAAGTGTCCAGCCAGAAACGGATCTCCTCCCCGTTCCCAACCTTACCCAATATCAAACCGTTCATACCCTTCCCGTTAATTTTCAAATTAGAAATCGAGTTCACAATATTTTTCCAACATCCCGATATTTTACCATTAAGCGGAAGGAAGCTCCTTTGGTTGTTTTTCCCACGGCAAGCTTCCACCACCCTTCTCCATAAGTTTTGATTTTCGACTCTATACCTCCATCCCCATTTATAAAGAAGAGCCAAATTAATCTCTTTAAGTCTATTAATACCCAACCCCCCTTTTGATTTGGGCCACGTGATCCAATCCCAAGCCACCCAGTTCAATTTATTACTTTCACTTGATCCCGCCCAAAAGAATTTTCTCATTTTTGCTTCAAGAATCTTTAAAATACCCACCGGGGCCTTGTATAACGAGAAGTAGTAGATAGGGAGACTTTCTAGAACAAAGTTAATCAAAGTGAGTCTCCCACCTATCGACATAGTTTTAGCTTTCCACACCGACAATCTTTTATCGAAAACCTCAATAATCAGATTCCAATTATTAATTCTGTTCATGTTAGCACCCACCGTAATCCCCAAATAAGTAAGCGGAATATTATCCGGATTACACCCCACCACCTTAGCCATATCCCTTATCTCTCTATCTTCTACTCCTAACCCGTATAAGTTTGATTTATGCATATTAATTTTTAATCCCGAACACAAGTAAAATATCCTCAAACATCTAGTCACATTTAAGACATTATCCCTATCCCAAACCCCCATCAGAAGAGCATCATCCGCGTAAAACAAATGAGATATTTTGGGGCCATTGTTAGGAGTTTGAATTCCTTTGAAACAACCTTCATCCCCAGCTTTACAGAAAATGTTGGATAAAGCTTCCATAACCAAAAGGAACAGGAACAGGATAAAATGTTGGAAGTGTACATGATCACATAATTCACATACAACCATATGTGAATTGCTCGGAACCAGATTTATTCCGATACCTCGTGGTTCTATCACCATTGATAACTCAATTTTATTTGGTTCCGAAAGGTATCACTTGTGTTTTTTTCGCATCTATGTAAGCATTTCTTGCTAATTAAGCCAATTTAAAACTCGCTCGAACGAATCAGTCTAACAAGTATACTTAGATTAACACAATAGTCGGTTATCAACTGGTCATATTACTTGAATCACAAAGGTTGCTATCAAATTATCTATGTACCGACTTTGTGGTTTTGTGGCAAATTGTTCAAATAAATTCCATCTACTTAGACAACTCACCAAATTATCAAAGCTTTCAGCTCAAATTATTACCAGTTGACCCCTACTTATGTTGCTTCTAATCCTTTGACTAAAGTATGGTCAACTTTACCATTTGTTTGCAAATGTTATCAAATATTCATTTCTAATTCACTACACATTTAAAGTCCAAACGAGTCCAAGTCAACTTGACCCTTTTTGTAAATCACTTTCTTTAAACTAATTATCATCAATATAATTACTCTCATTAAGTTTCTAAAATACCGATAATCGTGTAACAAGACAATGATCATCAAATAATATATAATTTTGGCATTTCTATATAATTATCTCTAAATTACATTCTAGGTTATAATACATTTACATAACAACTGTTATTATGTATAGAATTGTAAGAAAAATAAATAAATAGCATGTATTATGTTATATACAGAATTTATAACTATACATATAAAAAATATATGTATATACATATAAGTAATGAATAATAAACGAGGCGTGCACTAGCTGTGTTAGAGCTTAAAAAATTACTCATGAGCAAACACCGAGCTTTAAGAATAGAGCGTGAAACGATCCAAGCTCGAGTTCAACCTCTCTTAAGTTAAACGAGATCAAATTCGAGCTCTTTTAGGTTAAACGTATCAAGCTCGGGCTCAATTTAACTGATTTACCTAACTATTTGCATGTGTATTACGAGGCAAGTAACACCTTATCCAAACATAGTTATTGCTGAATCATATTAACGAATATAACAAGTTCAATTTTTTTTGGTTAAAAAAATGCAATATATATATATATATAGGACAAAGATCCGTTAGGAACCACCCCTTATTGCGAGAACCGCGAGAACCAATGTGAACACAACCAAAAATACCTAAAAATAGCTAAAAAACACACATTTTTTTTTTAATTTTTTATAAAAAAAGCCAAAAAAAATTTAATTTAAAAAAAAAATTATAATTTTTTTTGCTACTAAAAGTAGCGATTTTAACTTAAAAAATATTAAAAAAAATTAATTTTTGTGTGTTTTTTTATTTTTTTAGGTTTTTTGGGGGTTTAGTTTTTAGCATTTTAGCTGGGGGTGGGGGAGGGGGTTTAGGTTTGGGGGGGGGGGGGGGTTAGGTTTTTTTTTAGGGGGGGGGGGGGGGGGAGATGGAGGTTAGGTTTTTTATAGATTCTTTTAACTATTTTAGGTTGTGTTCACATTGGTTCTCACAATAAAGGTGGTTCTCGCATGAACCTTACCCTATATATATATATATATATATATAGCCTTAAAGTAGGGAGGACAATGGGCCGGGTTCGAGCCGAATATTGATAATCCTAAAATCATACTTGTTGTAAAATCGTATCCTATACCTGATCCAATACACGTTGAGTATATGTCTAGTAATTACCCGTCGCATATCAGGTATACCCGTTAGTTTCTTAAACAATATTCTTTGGGATTTTCACATATAGTTTTCTTTTCTTACCATTTTAATTTATATATTCTAAACAGCTATAATAAGTTAATCACTATAAAATTTTGTAATATATGAAATATGTAAATGTCTTGATTATATAAATTTAAAAAAGATAATTTTGCCTTCATAACATTGGGAAAAAATCAAATAGGAAGTTTATTTTGGCTAGGAAGGATAGGAAGCAATATGATTAGGACATGTGGCAAAATTTAAAATAAAGGGGAAGGGTATTTTAGTCAATCTTATCATTTCTTCTTCCTTTTCAAAACCCAGTAACTTCAAAACCCACCATTTTCAAAACCCATCATCTTCAACCATTTCTTTACTTTCTATCTCAATAATCACTACATTATAGTGCGATTTTCGTCACCATTGTCATGGTTCAATGCGTTTTAGAGAGAACACATTCTTTGGTATTTTTAGGCAATTGCGTTTTAGAACTAAAACATTTTTATGTGTTTTCTAGCCATTGCATTTTAGAAAAACACATTCTTGAAGTGTTTTTGGTGCATTGCGTTTTAGGTAAAACACTTTTTAGGTGTTTTCAGTCCATTGCGTTTTACAGAGAACACTTTCTTTTGTTTTTTAGGCAATTGCGTTTTAGAATGAGTCATTTTTAAGTGTTTTCTGGCCATTGCGTTTTACAAATAAGACATTTCTTTGTGTTTTTTGTGCATTGCGTTTTAGGTAAAACACTTTTTATGTGTTTTCAGTCCATTGCGTTTTAGAAAACAGACATTTTAAGTGTTTTCTTGCCATTGCGTTTTAGAAATAAGACATTTGTTTGTGTTTTTTGTGCATTGCGTTTTACGTAAAACACATTTTTATGTGTTTTTAGTCCATTGCGTTTTAGAAAGTACATTTCTTTTGAGTTTTTAGGCTATTGCGTTTTACAAATAAGACATTTCTTTGTGTTTTCTGGCCATTGCGTTTTACAAATAAGACATTTCTTTGTGTTTTCTGGCCATTGCGTTTTACAAATAAGACATTTCTTTGTGTTTTTTGTGCATTGCATTTTAGAAAAATGTCATTTTTAAGGTTTTTTTTCATTGCGTTTTACGTAACTGGGGTTTTTTCTATTGCGTTTTACGCAACTGGGTTTTTAAAAAAAAATTCAAATATATAGCAATAGTATACTCGTTTTAAAGATAAAAAAACGCTCGTTTTTTTTGGTGCAATTTTTATAAAAAAATAATGTCGTATGAAAGAGTTATTAACGTTTAAAAAATTGGGGGGGGGGGGGAGGGAAATTGGAGGAGAGAGAAACTATTGGCTTGCATTGACTAGAATACCCCTAAACAAACTCACGCGCCTCTTTTATTCCCTTTAATTTCCCTGATTTAATTTTAGCCCTTGATTAACTAAATGGATGGTCAAGATCACTTCTTAGCCTTCCTAGCCAAATAAACTTCCTAGTCTATCTCCACCCAACATATAAATACAAATAATATCATGATCAAGATACATATCTCAAAAGAAAATTTTATTTTTCGAGTAAGGAAACTATTGTAGTGAAGCACTACTAAACATGGGTTAAGGAGAAAAAAATTAATTTTTTTCGGGGGTATGTTTCAGGTATATGATTCGGGTAAACATATATATAGTTTCAGGACCTAATTCTCTACCCGTCCTATATCCGTGAAATATATATTTTTTTCTCAATTTCATACCTAGTCTCATACCCGTTGAGTTTCGGGTATATCCGACCCGAATGTTTTGAATTTCAGGTATGCCCGTCGAGCTCAGTTTCTCTTTTTATCCATCCTGTTTCGAAGAAGCACGAAGAGCAGCCTTGTATATCACAGTTAGAGCCGGTCCCATATGTGAAAGGTGAGCAAAGCATGTGATGATTTCGTAGGAATATTCAAAAAAAGTTGCTTCATATCCATTGGATAAGATAAGACTTTGATTTCAAGTGAGAGAAAGCTAAGACTATTAATAATTTTTTTTGAAGGGTGACTTTCTATGTACTGGACTGTTGGTCACCGGGTTCTTGTCTAGGAACCAGGAATTTTTTTTGAACGATAATTGACCAGGAAATTGTATACTAATAATAAAGTGAATCAACAGTATATCTTAATATAATCTTAATATATTAAAAAACTGTTTTATAGATAAAGTGAATGAACAGTATATCTTAATATATTAAAAAATTGTTTTAAAGTTTTTTTATATGTGTTATTTAGTGGTTTTTTACGTGTGTTATGTGATTCTTTTATATATCTTATGTAATTTGCGTTTGTTTTTTATCGATGTAATTCACGTGTCAGTATTTTTTGATCATATCAAGATTTTTTTTCTCTATGGGTTGCTGTAACGAGTGTAGGTGACGTAACAAAACAAACCGATACCGATCAAATTCCCGCCGTGTTGGTATATTTTTTGTCATATCATGATTTTTTTTCTCTATTGGTTGCTATAACGAGTGTTAGTACCGTAATTAAACGAACTGATACCCACCCACCGAGCAACACGCGGATTTAATAACACTAGTTATATATCATAAATCTCTTTTTTATATTTTAAATCCTTTTGTTTTCATTTCAAGTGAGAGAAAACTAAGACTATTAATAATTGAATAGGAAATTTTATATATCATAAATCTCATCTTTTATAATCCAAGAGTAAATGTTACTAAAATAACTTGATTACATTTTTAAGGCGGTGCTGAGGAGTCGTGATAAATCAAACGAGAACCAAAGGTGTCGGTTGTGCTTATCATACGCGAACAGTTAGACTTATTTAAATAGGTAATTTATTTAAGTGAACTCATCCCGTCTTAAAATTTGTAAGAGTCAACTCATCTAGACTTGAAATTGATACGTTTCACACAAAACATGACCGGTTCATACCATCCAGTCCACTTGTCCAAATTCAACCGTTCGACCCTCTAGTTTCTTGCACTCCGATCAAAGCAGTCAGGCCAATCCGATCTTCATTCTTCACAATATGCTTTTAACATATAATATAAGGTATAAGGTTCAACTGAAGTAATAATATTAATAGTCTTAAAAACATTCTCCACAATATGCTTTTAACATATACAAGGTATAAGCTTCAATTGAATTAATAATATTATTAAATACAGAAATAAATAATGTAGGGTTGAACTTCCATGATACTTGTTCATATACAAATTAAGAAAACTGGAAACAATAACTATTATTTTAGGACATTCAAAGTAATATATTTATACAAAGTCAAATTTGATTTTTTATTTTGCACAAGAAATAAAATAAACAAACACATTCACATGTTTAAAACATCAGAGTATTTAAAAACACTATCTTATGTTTGGCAAACAAAAAGTGGAATGTGGTCCCTACCTGACTGTGGTTCGACTATTTGGGTTTGACCACACTCTGTTTTCAGTTTTCTAAGAAGCTTCCTTTTAACTTTTAAACATATGCATGTTTTTTTAACGATTTTAAAATGCATGTGTTTGATTGTTTTACGGATATATATTTCATACCTAATTCATTGTCACCTCTATTTTCAACAAGTTTAAAGATTGTTTAGTCAATACGGAATGGGATGTTTTTCGAGATCACTAACGCCAAAGTGGCACATGACGGGCCAACAGACCGGAGACCTACAAACACTGCATTATCCGGGTCTGTTTGTGAGTGTGGAAGAAGATATTCGTGGGACGGATGGGCCTACGGACAACTTCCTGGCCCATTTTCATTTTTATATTTCTTTCAATCTTTGGTTTTTTTTTAGATTTACTTATGTTTATTTATTTTAGAAATATATATAATTTTACACTTTTAAAATATTTTAGTATTAAATAACCTAGTAACTTTAAGATCTTTTAATAATTAAAAAAAATAGAATGTTTTCAAGAATTTTAATTAGACTAAGAATTTATAAGATCAATAACTTTGTATCTATTTAAAAATTATAAGAAGGTAGTGATAATGTGGAGAATGTACTGATTAGTGAAAAATGGATGAATTGTTTTGTAAATTTCTTTTGGTGAAAGATAGAGACGTTGCTAATACGTAGAAAGTGGCGAAGCTTGAGATTTCCGATCGAGGGGACGGAAGTCACTGAACCTAAAAATTTCTATAAAATCGGGGTGTCGAAAACGTATATACCCAAAAAAATTTATACGAAATCTACATACTCTCCACTACTGAGCGAAAAGTTTGCAGGGTCGGTCGCCCCCTCCCCCCTTAAAAGCTTCCCCCAGTAGACAATTAAACACCCTTTTTGTTTAAAAGAAAATGTCTATACACTACATATGCATTTACTTGGGTATGCAAATTCGGTAAATCGTGGCCAGTGGATTCGGTTAACCATAGGTGGGTTAACCGTGGATCCAATTAATTAAAAAGTGTTAATCATAACCACAACTGATTGTCGGTCAGCTGTGGTTTGGTTAAACCGTCGGTTATGGGTTGGTTTTGGTTAAGTTCGATTAATTGTCCAATATATTTATTACCTTTTTATCTTTGTTGCAACAAAAAATAATTTAGTTATGGTGTTCCAAGCTTGGGTTTTGTTAATCAGGTTGGAATAATGAATTATGGGCCCAATGGTAACCATGAATCAATCGATGATATATTATTCTCGAAAACTTAAATGTACTTTTTTATATTGGGTGGAGATACAATAGGAAGTTTATTTGGCTAGGAAGGCTAGGAAGTGATCTTGACAATCCATTTAATTAATCAAGGGCTAAGATTAAATGAATGAAATAGAAGCAAAAAAAAGAGGCGCGTGGGTTTGTTAGGGACATTCTAGTCAATCCAGCACAATAGTTTCTCTCTCCTCCAATTCCCCCCCATTTTTTAAACGTTAATAACTTTTTCATACGACATTATTTTTTTTATAAAAATTGCACAAAAAAAAAACAACGTTTTTTTTATCTTTAAAACGAGTATACTATTGCTATATTTTCGAAAAAAAAATTGAAAACCCAGTTGCGTAAAACACAATGGAGAAAACCCAGTTGCGTAAAACGCAATGAAAAAAAAAACGTAAAAAAATGACTTTTTCTAAAACGCAACGCACCAAAAACACAAAGAAATGCCTTATTTCTAAAACGCAATGACCAGAAAACACAAATAAATGTCTTATTTCTAAAACGCAATAGCCTAAAAACACAAAAGAAAGTGTACTTTATAAAACGCAATGGACTGAATGTGTTTTACCTAAAACGCAATGCACCCAAAACACTTAAAAAAGTCTTATTTCTAAAACGCAATGGCCTAAAAACACAAAAGAAACTGTTCTCTCTAAAACGCAATGAACTGAATACACATAAAAATGTGTTTACCTAAAACGCAATGAGTAAAAACACTTCAAAAATGTTTTATTTCTAAAACGCAATGACCAGAAACTGTTGTTCACATAACCAGAAACTGTCTAAAACGCAATGACCAGAAATTGTTGTTCATAGAACCAGAAACTGTCTAAAACGCAATGACAAAAATGTTTTATTTCTAAAACGCAATGACCAGAAACTGTTGTTCACATAACCAGAAACTGTCTAAAACGCAATGACCAGAAACTATTGTTCACAGAACCAGAAACTGTTGTTTACAGAACCAGAATCTAACTAAAACGCAATGACCAGAACCTGTTGTTTACAGAACCAGAAACACTGTCTACGAATGCAGTTTTCCAGAGGCAATTTACAGAAAATTAATTTTTCTGATGCAGCTCAACCCCAGCCAGGGGCTCTGCCCCTTTGACCCCGCCAGGGGCTGCCACCCCTGGGACCCCGCTACCAGGGGCGCTGCCCCCGGACCCCCGCCAAGATCGTAAAACGCAATGACTAAATCAAAAACCCAGATCGTAAAAATGAAATTAAAGAATTTGTTACATGGATCAAAATGATTTCTTCAACAATTGACGAAGTTTGAATGATTGAAACACTTATCAGCTCTCGAATCGAACGAATCGAGTGATTATCTCCAAAATCACCGGAAAAAATGAGATTTTTTTATGAAATTAAACTGGGTTTTCTTCAAAAAAGCTGAAGAACACGTTGATCGGGTGTTTGAATCATTGATTTGTGATGAAAATCGCACTATAATGTAGTGATTATTGAGATAGAATGTGAAGAAATGGTTGAAGATGGTGGATTTTGAAGTTACTGGGTTTTGAAAAGGAAGAAGAAAGGGTTAGATTGACTAAAATACCCTTTTTTCTTTATTTTAAATGTTGTCACATGTCCTAATCCTATTGCTTCCTACACTTTCTAGCCAAAATAAACTTCCTATTTGATCTTTTCCCCTTTTATATAATAATCTTTATGAGCAAACTAGAGAAAATAAAAAAAACGTTACACTTTTCCAAATTAGCAACCACTTCACGTACAAACCAATTTTAATTATAAAAGTTGAAAAATCATAAACATATAAGGTTTGGTTTAATTTGGGTTAAGTCAGTTAACGAAGATACTTTAACCTTAATCATAACAAATGCTCAGTCAATTAGATTCTCTTAACTATAACCAATTGATTTTATCAGTTATGGCTAATCTTGTTTAAATGTTCGTTTTCGGTTATGATTCGGTTTGATCCCTAGTTTTACTGGTTATATTCATAAACGGTGATTGTTCTAATTATTAAATTTTAAGAGATTTAGAAAATTACAAAAATAGCTCGTAGGCCATAATTTCTAAAACAATGTGCATTTTATTTAGCCAGTTTACGGTTGGTTCCAATACTAACAACAATAATTAAAGTTAAAGAATAAATATTATTGAAAAATAAAAGAAAACCTAATTCTTACAGGTGAATTACCCAAATAAATTGAAAATAAGTTGCAAAGCGTTTTAAATGTAATTTACTTATTTGCCCCCCGTTAATGAAATCTTGCTCGGCTATGATAACATATGTCGCATGTACGGATCAAGTTTAAGAGATTTTGGGCTTTAGACCCGGACGAAATCTAGCCCATTGGGCCACTCCAGCCCACAACCTTAACCCAATATATAGTAACTAGTTATTGCCCCGTCCGCGTTGCGGGGCATCGAGGCGAATATTTATCTCTTATAACATGTATGTATGTGTTTCGGTTACTTATACATACCACTGATAACACGATCTAAAAAAAAAAAATAACATCGAGTCAACCAATTAAAACCAAAACTGCCATGCTTTTACTAAAAAACTAAAACAAATGAAGGACTATAATTTTCAACTGTGGCAAAATTGTAATTTTTCAGGACAAATGAGCGTATGCCAGGCAGCCGCCTGACATGAATAAAAATTACACCGAATCAACCAATTAAAACAAAACACTACTCTAGTTTTGAAAAAAAAAAAAAACTAAAACGATGACATGACTGTAATTTTACATTGGGGGCATAATCTTATTTTGATGGGGAACAAAAAACGATGGCAAAACTGTAAATTTGAACTGGGGGCAAAACCGTAATTTGGCTGGGTGAGAAAAAAAATCAAAACCAATAGCAAAACTTTAATTTAAAAGAATCAAAATCGTAATTTGACTAAACCAATGGGGAAGTGCCAGACACTGCCTGACACTATTCCCCTCTCATGTGTTTTGAAGTATATTAAATAAATAAATAAATTGGAGTTTCTCTCTTCTTTCTCTCTCCTAGTTCTTTCCATTTGTTTAAACATGGCTCCACTTCCTATCATACCCTCTTATGTATCCATACATAAAGTTACTAAAGAATACAATAACAAGCGAGTTAAGCCAAACCTAGTTAGCTCGAGCTCGAAGTCAAAGTTAAACAAACCAACTCGGTTCACTTGTTTAAAAAGAGCTGAAATTTGAACATTTCTCGACTCGTAGAAACCTCACACCATCTCAGTTATTTTCTTGCACATATTAATAGATTAAAAAAACAACTTTTAACGTGTAGAAATTATAAGCTACATTACATTACAAGGTTTACACATATTAATAGATTAAAAAAAACAACTTTTAAGTCAAAAAACGATGATGTAAGAAATTTATATGATGTGTGTAATCTATTATATATAATAAATGAAAGGTGATTTGGGCCACGTGTCAGTAAATTAGGGCTTCTTTTCCCGCCCAACAGTGTCATCCCCTTTTCCTTTTATCATCTCTCTTCTCATCTTTGTTTTGAAACGACTAGGGTTCCTGCTCTCTCTATATTCAGGCGATTCAAACTTCACAAACCCTAACCCCCTTTAACAATCACCACCGCCGAGAATCGCCCTATATCTGGATACTTACACCAACATTAAGAGCATAATAAACCTGCAACTTTAGCAGCATCTTCTTCGTCGAGAATCGCCGCAAAGCCGTTGAACTGTATACATCTCCTTCGATTGGTGGCGAGATGCTTTGCAGAGAGATGATGTTATACATCTCCTTCGATTTGTTCGGTCACAATCTTGATTCCAGGTAATTTTTTTTGCTGAAAATTTTCTCACATCTACTGTACTACCGTCATTTTTTGAGGATTTTTGTGTTTGTTGTTTGTAAGAGAAAGCTGAAAGAGAAAGCTGAAAGTCCGATTTGAATACAGGTATGATATCGTTTTTGATGTTTACAGATTATAGCCATTTGTAAAAGAGAAAGCTGAAAGTCCGATTTGAAGAAACCCTAACTGAAGGTTTCTTCCGGTCATCTCTGCTGTGGTTTCTTCCGGTCTTCTCTGCTGTGGTTTCTTCCGATCTGAAGGGGAAGACAGTGTTCGTCGTCAAGAACACCAAAATAGCTAAGTTTTCTTTATATATACATCAGTTTTCTTTAATAACGTAAAGAACACCCAAATAGCTAAGTTTTTATTTGTGGTGATTTCAGATTTATGAAATTGGAGGTGGAGGTGGATCTGGAACTTGTGTAGAGATGAGGTAATCACTATATGATAGCTGATTTGGACTGTCTTTTGTTGTTTTTTGGTAAATTAATGATTGTTTTATAATATGTATAAATGTTCAAAGATGCTGGTGAAGTTCTGGATGTGAGGCTTGCCGTGACAATGTTACAGTGGAGTAGTTAATTATGCGAAATGTGAAATTTGTAGGTGTATTGTTATAGTGTTTTGCTTTTAAAACAACTATTAGTTTCAATAGAATCATCAATTCTTCTTGAAATATCTGTTGATAAGTTTGAGATCCATGGAAATTGACTTATGGTAACTGTATGTTGAATTGTTGATCGATTAGTTGTGTTTAGATTGATTATGTTTGCACTTGCTCGAATGCTCAGTTTTATATAATATGTGAGTTATGATTTGAGAGAAAATAATGTTACAGTGGAGTAGTTTCTCATGTGAAATGTGAAATTTGTAGTAGTATTGTTACAATGATTTGATTCTAAAACAACTATTAGCTGCAATAGAATCATCAATTCCTCTTGAAATATTTGTTGATAGGTTTGAGTTCCACAATTGTAGATAGTAATTGTTGACCCGCTTTACCAATTCATAAAGGTCAAATGGTCAAAAGTAGCTAAAAGTTTCTTTTAAATGCATACAATCACTTCACGCATTATATTTTGGATTATAATTGCAGCCATATAATTTCTGTAGTATTTTTTTAATTTAATTTAATACATTAGTTGTTTAAAAAGTATCTAAAAATGGACAAAATATGTTGATGTTGGCATTATGTATTCCATCCAGGGAAGAGAAAATCTATGTATGGGATTTGCAGACCAGCCCGCCTTCTCTAATTGCAAGGTATGTTTACATTTTAATATATTCGTGTGGTATATATATTTGTGTGAAACCGATTTATTGATTTATTTGATTACACACTTTGTTTGTCAGGTTATCTCATGCTCAATCCAAATTTCCCATCAGGCAAACTGCTATGTCGTTTGATGGAAGGTAAAGACCATTGGCACTTTATTTTTTATTTATAATGTTAGGATTAGCGATTCGAACGGGTCAAAGGGGCAACATGAAAAACATTAGCTATAAAAGATCCGGCCAAATGGGTCAGCAGTAAGTGTATTTAAAATCAGGTGCAACCTCTAGAGTTGCTATTCTTTAAAATTCAGGTGCAACCTCTAGAGTTGCTATTCAAGATTTTAGATCATAAAGTGTAATAATATATGTTGGTGCATACGTCTGTCGACTTCGTCTTGTATCGAGTCTTATACTAGAATTGTTAGATCAGGGCACGTTGTACGAGAATTCTAGGGTTTGTATGTGATTGAGCTAATTTCTCTTGAAATGGCACTTGCCACTTTCAAGCGAAATCATCATCACTATATATACCCTTGTTGTGTTGTCATTTGTAAGGTTTTGTGATTCCGGTACCGAAGTGTTGCCGACGTGTCTACTGATCTGTAATAGTGTTAAATCAATAATACAAGACAATTAGAAGTGAATTAAGCTGTTTACAAGTCAATTCATCTGTTTCCGCCTTTTGAATTGATTAGAATTCTTCTGAACGACTCGTTTGGTCGTGTAAACGATCCTACAAGTGGTATCAGAGCTCAGGAGGAAGAGTTCTTATCAAAACAGCCATAATTTCTGACTTCTACACCTTCTTTTTCAAAATTCACAAAATTTTACGGTCAAAATAGTCTGAATTTCACACATTGTGTGCGAAACAGTGTTTTAATGAATCCTTGAAAGAATTGGACTTTAATTCGTTCTAAAATCAGTAAAATTGGTAATTTCGCTTGAAAAACAGATCAGTCATGATGATGTCAGCAGTATTTCACACGAAATTAGCAATTGATTCCGCTTGAAATTGCTATTTCGCTTGAAAATTCACTTGATTTCACACGAAATTACCTTATTTCGCTTGAAAGAGGATATTTCGTTTGAGTTGGTCTTATTTCGTTTGAAATTGTTGTTGATTTCACACGAAATCAGATTTCGTTTGAGACATTTCATACGAAATTTCATTTGAAAGGGGTATTTCATGTGAAAGTTGATTCCGTTTGATTTGGTATTTCGTTTGAAGGGTATTCCGCACCAAATTGTGATTTCGTTTGAGGAAGGTTATTTTGCTTGAGGAATTTTGTTTGAAAGTGTCTGTTTTGAAAAATTAGTTACCGAATCATGGAAGAGGAATTCTACAATGCGTTTGCTACACCAGTTGCACCAGTTACAGCTGCTGAAACATTGTACAATGAGAATGAGACAGGAACTTACCAGAAACCACCAAAGCTTATGTACATTGAAGATTTTAAAGGATGGCAGAATCGGTTTGAGAACTGGCTTTTTGTGACTTTTCAGAGAATGATAAATTGAAATATACAAGTGAAAAAATGATGATCAGTATTCTTCAACAAGCGATTAAAGAAGATATCTTTGTTTTACTCCAACATGAGGGTACTGCAAGATCAATTTGGACTACATTGATTCATAAGTTTAAAGGAAGTGCAGATATGATCAAGAACAAAAGGGCTTTACTGAAGAAATCATTTGATATGTTTGTAGCCTTAGAAGGTGAAACAACAAAAAAGACCATTGATAGATATTGTCATTTGGTTTTGGAAATGGGAAGATTGGAAATAAAGAAAGAAGACGATGAATGGGTTGATAAACTAGCCGATGCTTTACCACAGCAGAAATGGGGAACTTATTTGTTGATCCTAAAACACATGAGAAAATCTGAAAATATGAATTTGGCACAGTTTATTCAAAAGATTGAAGAGCATGAGTTGGATATTCAGAAAACTGCTATCATGTCTAATCCAAATGCTCAACAAGATGTGAGTTTATACTACAGAGAAAACAAATTTGAAGTTACTCCAAGTCCAAAGATACAAACTGGTTTCAGTGCTGATAGTTCTTCTGGAACAAAGAGAAGTACTGTGACTCAAAGTGGTGGATCTTCATCTTCATATTCAAGCTTTGATCCAAATTTTACAACATCAAGTCCTCAACAAAAGAATTCTACAAATTTGCAGTGCAATGTTACATTGAACATTGAAAATGGTCAAAATCTTTCTCCGGAAATAGCTAAGCAACACATGGCATCACTTGTTGCTATGTTGGAATCATATGAAAGTTTGATTGCTGGTAGAATTGGAAATCCGATGCTTACCAAAGAGGAGTATGACCAAATTGATGCGGAGGAACTTGAGTTGATGGACATCAAGTGGTGTCTAGCCAGTGCAGTTAGAAGAGCAGAAAAATTTACACAAATCACCGGAAGAGATGATTTTCGAGAAATGAGTGCATCTCCAATAGGGTTTGACAAATCAAAGGTCACTTGTTTTCGTTGCAAAGAAAAATGTCATTTTAAGCGTGAGTGCAAAAACAAAGAAGCAAATGGAAGACAAGATCAGTCTGGAAAAAACAATTATTATCAAAAATCAATTTTTCATCAGATTGCTCAACAACCACAAACTGCACGTGCACGTACCATTGAAGAGAAAAGAGCTTGTTATGGTATAATTGACCAAGATGATGAAAAGGTTGCAGAGGGATTTAGCTGGGATAAATACATTCCACCGGGTTCAGGACTTGTTGCTAGAATTTTAGAAGAACAAGAAGTCAAAAGAACAAAGATCTTTAAATCATCAGAAAGTGATGATGATACTGATGACGAGGAAGAGTACATTAATAATGCAAGAAAAAGTTTAGACTCATTTAGTTTTAATTTGTTTTTTGCAGATAAAATCGAGATGTTGAATGAGAAGAAGGCTGCTAGATTGAAAAGAGAGTTAGAGACAAGAAGAATTGCTGAAGAAAAGGCAAAGTTGGAAGCTGAAAAAGCAAAAGCTGAAGAAAATTCAACAGAAAAATTCGAAGATGAAAAATGTGAGACAAAATTAGAAGTTGATGAAGATAAGATAGTTGAAAAGATAGTTGAAGTGGAAAAGATAGTAGAGAAAATTGTCGAAGTAGAGAAAATCGTTGAGGTTGAAAAGATAGTTGAGGTCATTAAACCTTGTCAGAAATGTTCAGAAACTTGCAAAGATTGTGAGGACAAGGACAAGAAGATTTGTGAACCGGAAGAGCTGAAAGAGAATTTGTTATCTGATGTAAAGTATGTAAAAGAATCATATGATATTTTGAACAGAACAGTGATCGTCTGAAGAAGACAAATTCAGAAATTGAGATTGCTATGACAAAGATGAGTTCAACGTTAATGTCAAAGCAGAAGGTCATAAATGAGTATATTAAAGACTGTGCAAAATTGAAGCAGGAGTTGGAACTTGAAAAGATTGAAAGTGAACGAATCAAAAGATTACTGTTGAGTTATACAACTTGTGATTATTTGATTGATCGAGTTTATCCTACTGTTGCAGGTCTTGAAGCTTTTCAAGATAAAGAAAAAGAATAGGATACTGGTAAGAAACAAAGTGTCAAGTATAACAAGTGTCCGCCCCCGATCCATGAAAGTTATTCTCCCAGAAAACCTAATGAGGAACGTTTAAATAAGGCTCTTAACATCAAGTTAAAGTCTGAAATCATTGATGAGTTACCAGACAATATTGATGTCACATTCACAGCGTCTGACACTGATCATGAGTCTGAGTTGTTAAAGAAAGTGGTCGATCAGGTGTTGGATATGGATGAAGAGTCAAAGTCGGAGTCAAAATCTGAAAGTTCGAGTTCGTCAGAAAAGAGTCCGAGTTCACCGGTTAAAAGGGTTTACAATAAAGAATTCCTGTTATCAAAATCTAATTTGAATGACGGACCAATCAAAGTGGCATATACTTTGAATGATTCAGACAAATTATATTCTGATGAGGAATTTCCAATAAGAAGTGTCAAAAATGAAATGATTAAACAGGTTTTCAAATTAACAGAAATTAATATTTTTGAAATAAAAGATTTAAATCTTCATGAAAAACCTAAAAAGTACACTTCAAGAGTTCAACGGAGATTGAACAAGAAAAAGGGTTACAGTTCTGGTTCAGGTTATCGAAAGAAACCAAACCATTACAGTAATTTCAAAAAGAAAGGTTTAGGATTTATTGTTCCAGAAAATTATAAAAATGAGAAAAATTATAAACAAAAAACAAAATTTGTTGCAGGTGGAAGTTCAGAAGAAGAACAGAAAAAACCTTTCTGGAAACAATCAAATCAGGAGTTTTTTGCAGATAGAAAGAAGAATTTGAATAAATCTGTACCAAGAATTGACAGAAGAAAGTGTTTCAAATGTCACAAGATTGGACACATTGCTTGGAATTGCCAACAGTTCAATAACACAAAACAAGGAGTTTCTTTAACTCTGAAATGATTAAGAAACATGTTGATGAAAAGAAACAACCAGCTAAGAAAACTGATATGTTTGAAAATTCAATTTTTGAAACAAGTGATGTTTCAAAACATTTTTATAAAAGAAAAGTTGATTTGAACAAACAGAGATGGGTTGTTAAATCAGAAAGTTCTGACAATGAATCTGACTCGTCAAAGTCAGAGGAGTCATCAGTTGAGAAAAATGAGAAGGATTCCGTTCCAGAATTGAACGATGAAAACTTTCCGCCATTGACAAAAGAAAACTTGAGGTCAAAAGGTAAGTTTGAGATTTCAGATCAATTATTTGTTGGTAAAGGAGAATTTGATGCTGAAAAGGCTTTCAATGGGAAAGTCAAACATATTTTTGGAAAGATGGTAGATGGAAAGGTAAAAAGTGCTAAAGATTTTTACAGATCAAAAGGAGGTTGGGACAGAGTTGAATCAAAATCACCCAAGGCAGGTCAGGACTGGGTGACTGCTTTTTCATACTAAAAATCTGACTTGCCGGAGCTTCCAGGTTGGTAAGTGTGGAGCAGGTATCGGCATTTTTCTTGAGAAATTCACGAAAGTGATTTCGTCTTACAAGTGTAAATCAGGGACATTAAGTTGTACTTGATTTTCTACAAATGGTAATTGTTGGTACCTAAAACTGTTAGATGTTTCAAGTGGTTGAAAGAACAAGATGATGATCTAATCCCCTAACCTACAAGTGGTTTTATAAAATCAACAAAACTAATTTTCCTGAAAAACCATTTGATTAAAACAAACTTAAGTGTTTTGAAATCACAATGGGAAAATAGTTTGTTGTAAGGGGGAGTTCTGATTGTTTATGTCAAGTGGATGGCAATTTGAAGCAATTTGATATCAGGTTGTCATTTTTCTTGTACAGTTTGTTTTGAAAGTTTCTTTAAATGATTTTGAATTTTAGGGGGAGTAGAATTTTTAGAAATTTCAAAAACATTAGAAAATTTGAAAAAGTTAAAAACATGATAAAGTAAAAAATGAGTTTTGTTGTGAAAAAGAGGAAATGATAGTACATCAGTGGACGATCACAGCATGCTAAAGAATTGGAAAGTCAAATGTGATAAACGGTCTCACTGATGATATGTCAGTAGGTTTTTGCACATTTAGTAGATTGTGATGAGATATAAACCTAAATTTCAAACTTGCTTATATCGTGGGGAACATCTCTCGGATATATGGGTAACCCCCGAAATCTTGTTTGAAAGGTCCCTCTTTCTGAGATACTAGGTCTTTATACTCAGTGATATCTGGGGTATTATCCCGGGACTTCTGATTTTGCGGAAGCAATGGCCTAGTCCCCGTATAATACTTTTCGCTTGCTTGAAACATAGCACCACCCTCAGTACAAAAAAATGATGAAACATTGAAAAATGCTAATCATGTGCTGTTGAAGAAAAGATTCTCTAAAGGGAACACACCAAAAGTGAAAGCGGTCATCTTTCTGATTTTGCGGAAGCAATAGCCTGAGCTCTCACGGCCCTCGCATTTAACCCTTACAGATATCATCTAGGTATACTCATCTGTAAGACTGAATATCGGGATCTGGATACGGGAGTATATTCTGAGGTGGGACACGCGAATAAGTTTAAGTCTCTAAAACATTAATCTTGTATCTCGGAACAGTTGAACTTTGTGTGAAAATTTAAGTGGATCAGTATACTGACAATCTAAGTGAATCGTTTAGAACTTAAAATGCTTATAGCTTAACGGTGTTGGTGATTTGTCTCAAAAACTGATATGATCCTCTTACACAAACTTACAAAAAATATTGTTTGTAAATATTTCTTTACCGCATTTCTTTAATTTCAAAAATTCAAAAAGATTTTCGGAGTGTTTTAGCATAAATTTTGAAAAATTCAAAAATATTTTCGACAACTGATGTTGAAGAGCTGATTTTCAAAATTCCAAGTGCTAAACATGATGAACTGGTTTGGGAGAGTGTTGTGAGAAAATTTTTGTTATACAAGTGGTCATCAATAATTAAAATTGTTATATCAATAATTGAAATTGTGATTTTGTTTCTACAAATGGAAAGCATAGAATAAAATTTGTCAAAATTGTTTAAAGTTTGTGAAATTTATTGTGTGATTAGAGATTTGTGCAGGACTCAGTATAGAAACCTGAGCAGGAGGTGAGTCAGGTTTTCGATCCCGGAACAATTTAAGGGGGAGTCTGCTAGTCGATCAACATCCGAGGAGGATAAGAGTTAAGGAATCAAGAGATCTGATCAAGGAATTGTAAGAGCCAGCTTCAGATCCTGGTAAATGACATAAAGAAGAAGAGAGAGAGATAGAGGATGCTTACTCTGTCAGATACTTTGAAAGAGCCCAAAGACTGATAAAGACTGAAGATTGTGAAGACTCGACACTGAAGACTCGTCAACATTCGAGGGGGAGTCTGTTGGTGCATACGTCTGTCGACATCGTCTTGTATCGAGTCTTATACTAGAATTGTTAGATTAGGGCACGTTGTACGAGAATTCTAGGGTTTGTATGTGATTGAGCTAATTTTGCTTGAAATGGCTCTTGCCACTTTCAAGCGAAATCACCATCAGCTATTTCGCATGAAATGGCACTTGCCACTTTCAAGAGAAATCATCATCACTATATATACCCTTGTTGTGTTGTCATTTGTAAGGTTTTGTGATTCCGGTACCGAAGTGTTGCCGACGTGTCTACTGATCTGTAATAGTGTTAAATCAATAATACAAGACAATTAGAAGTGAATCAAGCTGTTTACAAGTCAATTCATCTGTTTCCGCCTTTTGAATTGATTAGAATTCTTCTGAACGACTCATTTGGTCGTGTAAACGATCCTACAATATAGTTTTATGGTCATATTCAAGACAGTAGCTGCTTTAAAAAATGTACGAAAATGTGCATTTTTGACCTGCCACTCAACCATCACACATGCTCATTTTGCCACCTCTAAGATGTAAAGTTCGGTGTAGACCATCTCTTACCAATATTCGAAAACGGTATACTTTTCGGTGCAAAACTATTCATCACACTAAGTTTGATAGTTCACATATATTTTAAATATTCGATATAAAAAGTAAATTTTGTTTGTTTATTTATTAAAACAAACTCATTGAGACCTCTACCATATTTAGTATGTCTTAAGTTATGTTGTTATTCATTTATAGTTGATTAAATAGTGTAATCAATGTTTAAAATGAATGTAAAAAAATTGAGATGCTTCATCTTATTATCGATCAATGTTTTGAAACTGTTTATGTTTCAGCACAATACTCGGCTGCTGTGAAGATGGCACCATCTGGCGGTGGGATACTGTGTAGAGTTATAATTGATAGCAAGTGACTCTTTATAGCTAGATGTTCATTTTCATACTTTATTGATGTCCATTTCCTTATTTACAAGTCCCTGTTCAAAACTCATGGGTGGATGCAACTTTTTCAAGAGAAAGTGCAACTTCGATTTTTGTAAGCTCAATAAAGAAACAGGTATATACGGGCCATGGCGTATGCCTTCTCTCACCAAGCGTGAACTCCGCTACAACTAACGGAAAATGCCTTCTCTCACCAAGCGTGAACTTCGCTACAAGAATCCGTCATGATCGTGAGGCGGCGCTCGAAGAACAAAACGCTGCCATTAAGCAAGAAACGGAAGCCGAGCTTATAAAAAAAGTGAATTTGGATCGAGCCGATGAGATATCGAAGGAGATTATGTCGGTTCGAAAGACGATCGAGCAGGTGTAGCTTGTGACGATGGAAGCTCAGCAAGAACAATAAAAAGGTTTTCGAAGAGAAAAACGTTCAAAAGTTATCACATAAAGCTGCACTTGAAAAGTCTGCGAAGAAGTTACTTGCTTTATGGGAACTGTTTAACCCTAAAATGTCGAAAGATTCGGAAACGTAAGACGAACAAACGACGTCCGATATCAAAAGATTGCAAACCGAAATGGATAATCTAAGGGCTTTGGATTTTGATTATTTGAAAACCGTTACGTTAGAGCTTGATGGTGCGAAAGAATCGTTGCAGAAAATGGTTGATGAAGAAAACACGTTGAAAAAGTTGTTGGAGTCGTTAAAGGTCGAGCTTAAGAATGTGAAGAAAGAACACGAAGAATTGAAATCGATAGAAGTGGAAACCGAAGCTGTTGTCGCGAATCTGAATTCGAAGCTGCATAAAAGCAAAATCAAGCTTGAAAACGCGTGTATCGAAGAAGCTAAAGTCACAGCCACTTCCGATGAAATGATGCAGACGGTTCAACAGTTGATATCCTAGAGCGAAAACACGAAACGAGAATCTGAAGAGATGAAGGTGAAAGCTGAAGAATTGAAGAAAGAAGCAGAAGCGATGGGAATTGCTTTAGAAGAAGCCGGAAGTAAACTCAAAGTTGTGTTAATGGAAGCCGAAGAAGCGAAAAAAGTTGAATCAAAAGCTCTCGAGGATACAAAAACAATTTCCGAAAGAACCGACGCAGCACGCGCGTCGACATTGGAATCGGGCTCCAAAATCACAATCTCACAGGAAGAATTCGACGCGTTAAGCCGGAAAGTCAAGGAATCCGAGAAGCTAGCGGAAGTTGGCAGAGGATTTACTTGATGATACCGAATCGTTTCATAGCAAAATTGTTGGTGCTTTCGTTAGAATAAGGATCTCCGGTGCTAATCATAATCAAGATTTATATAGACTGGTGCAAGTTACAGGTAATTATTGAAGGGAAACATTAATTTAAACTTTTTTTTGATCATAGGTTTATTGTTGTTTATTATGCAGGTACTACTACAGGTGCTCAGTATGCAGTTGGCAAAAAGAAGACTGATATCATGCTTGAAATATTGAATCTTAACAAAGCGGAATCTGTATCTATTGACACCATTTCAAATCAAGATTTCACTGAGGTGTTAATGTTTTTATTTTGTTTTTACTGTTACATTAATTCAATTTGGATATTTGAGTTGCTGACGTGTCTAAATTTTCCATGCAGTTAATGTTGGTGATATATCACCGATATATTAGTTATCGATCCCCATGTAAAATATAAAACCTGCTGGAATTCCTCTCGACATTATTTGCGAGTCACTAGAACCCGCATATAAAGGTCGACTTCAAATACTTGAACGTATGGAGCAAGAAATAAATTCAGCTCGCACTCAGGATGGAAGAAATTCTCCTCGATTGGGTACGACCCACACTTTATTTTTATTTATAACAAGTTATCTTGTAGCAGGCGAACTAATAGTATTATCATTATGTCTTGCAGTTACCTTAAAATATATCAACGATGATTTATGTCGACTGATTGGACCACTTGGTGCCTTGAAGACGAAAATCGAAGAATAGACAGGTCTGTGTTAGCTTGACAATGCTTAATACTTTAATAGATATATTTTAATGCAATTATTTACTTATAGTGGTTAGTTATCACATGATCTGTTTCTATACTTTAATAGATATATTTTAATCCAATTATTTTCTTTTAACCTAATTTGGTTAATAATAAATTAATAATCTAATGTGACCACATCAATTTAGCATTAAATGTGACCACATCCCAGTCTAGAATGCACAAACCAACATCTGTTGTAAAACTGTTAGAAAATAAAACAGTGTTTGAAACCACTGTTAGGTTGAAACAGTTTTTTGAAACCACTGTTGGTTCAACAGATGGATGAAAACAGATGTTTGAAACCACTGTTGGGTGGCATTTGGGTTAAAACAGATGTTAGAAAATAAAACAGTGTTTGAAACCACTGTTAGGTTAAAACAGTTTCTTAAAACCACTGCTGGGTCAACAGATGGATGAAAACAGATGTCTGAAACCACTGTTGGGTGGCATTTGGGTTAAAACAGATGTTAGAAATTAAAACAGTGTTTGAAAGCACTGTTGGGTTGTTTTAACCACTTTTGAACTATTGTTGGGTTAAAACAGATGTTAGAAACAGTGTTTTAACTACTGTTTGAAACCATTGTTGGATTAAAACAGATGTTCGAAACAGTGGTTTGGGTTAAAATGGATGTTAGAAACAGTGTTTTCGGTTCGAAACAGTGTTTTCGGTTCGAAACAGTGTTTTCGGTTCGAAACAATGTTTCGGGTTCGAAACAGTGTTTTGGGTTAAAACGGATGTTAGAAACAGTGTTTTGGGTTAAAACGGATGTTAAAAGCGGTGTTTTGGGTTAATTACATTTAGGGTCGTTTTCTTTAAGTATTCTTTTTACTTATATTTGTGTTGTTTGGTTTAAACCGGTTTATTTGTATACGGGCCAATCTGGGTTTTGTTTCATCTTAAACTTTTCAAAAGGGAATTAGTTACTAATATATTTTTAAATATATTTTTAATGTTCGTATCTGATCGTTTCGTGTAGATCAGTGACTTTTAGCCGCATAAATCGTCCGCAGAATTAGTTTGATCGAACTTGATCTGCAGAATCTGTTTCAAGTGCTGTGAATCAGATTGAAAGTATCCATTCGTACTTGATCCGCATAAATCGTCCGCAGAATTAGTTCGTATCTGATCGTTTCATGTAGATCAGTGACTTTTCAAGTCCCTGCTACCGTTGCCGCCATTCAGAACCCAACATCCAAAATCACTTACGATGAGTACAACCATGAACGATATCCACCTGGTGACCCCAGCAAACACGCATTTGCATACTTTGTGTTAACTGGCGGCCGGTTCGTTTACGCATCACTTATCCGTCTCTTGGTACTCAAGTTTGTTCTAAGCATGTCTGCAAGTAAAGACGTTCTTGCCCTTGCTTCCCTTGAAGTTGACCTCACAAGCATCGAGCCCGGGACCACAGTCACAGTCAAGTGGCGTGGGAAGCCAGTTTTCATCAGGAGTAGAACCGAAGACGACATCAACTTAGCCAACAGTGTTGATGTGAACTCTCTTAGGGACCCACAGGAGGATGCGGTTAAGGTTAAAGACCCAGAGTGGCTCATAGTTGTTGGGGTATGTACCCATCTGGGTTGCATCCCGTTGCCAAATGCAGGTGACTTTGGTGGTTAGTTCTGCCCGTGCCATGGGTCTCACTATGACATATCTGGAAGAATCCGGAAGGGTCCGGCTCCTTACAATCTTGAGGTGCCTACTTATAGCTTCTTGGGTGACAATAAGTTGCTGATAGGGTGAGAATGCTATAAGCAAGGGTTAGTATAAAGAGTTCTGCAAGAAAGCATGACTGTTGGTTTAATTTTGTTATAAATTTTCTTTGAATTTGTATCAGAATTTTGTATGTGCTGCGCCTGAGTTTTGAATAAGGCAGCAAAAGGTGTTTTATGTGTTGGGAATAACTGATATTGTTGTGATTCTCAATTTCTCATTTTGATTCCAGGACTGGCTTCTTCCGCAAACTAATATCCTCTATAACACACAATTGACACGTATCATGTTAAAGAGTTTGACTCCAGGCTAGCCAACTTTGAAAACTTGCACATTGTTGAATTGTAAATTTGTATTTCGATAAAGTTACAAAGATCTGCAGTTTGTTATTGCTTAGTTTTGGTCACAAATCAGTAATTTTGAATAATCACAGAACCTGCTTATATTCGAATCAACAGAGCAGCAAATTTGAAACTTATCCACAGCAGTATTCAAATTCATTCGTCTGCAGATTTGCCTATAAACGAGTCCATGTTCCATGTATTGTTAATTTGCGCATAATCGAACTATATCCACAGTTGTGAAACAGTTATCCGCTGCAGAATTGGTCAGTTGTTATCAGTCGTTGTTACATTGTCCCACATTTAAATCGCAGATTTGTATTCGCTGCAGAAGTGTGTTTGGAATCAGAATTAGTATTCACAGTAACAATACACTGCAGAATTCATTCGGATACATCTGCTGATTAGGGTCATCCGCTACTGAATAGTAATATATCCGCATAATTATCTCCGTAGATATCTGCTGATTCACACAAATCAGTATCCACAAGTTTAAAAGTTGTTTACGAATTTACTCTGCAGATTCGCACGAACTTGCATTGAAATTTCCATCCACAAGACTTCAGTATTCACAAATCAATTTAGCTTGATCCGCACGAGTTTTTGTTCATCCGCAGTTGTTAGTATTTGCAGAATTAATCTCATAGAGATTGTTCATTTACTACTGTGTTCGAAGTTCGTGTTCACTACAGGATCGTTGAGTTTTAGCCACGAAAATTGTTTGCGGATCAGTTCAGATAAGCAAACGACTCTGTTACAGTTGTTACAAGCCGTTCAGATCAGCTGTTACGCGTTTGCTGCTGTTCAAATGACTGTTGGGTTAAAACCACTGTTGGGTTAAAACAGTGTTTTGAAACCAATTTTGAAACGAGTGTTTGGTTAAACAGTGTTTCGAAATGACTATTAGGTTAAACAGTGGTTTCAAAACACTGTTGGGTTAAAACAGTGTTTTGTGGAGAAAACAGTGGTTCTTTTTTTCCAAACAGTAGTTTGACTTTGGTCAAACAGCGTTTTAACTTTGGTCAAACAGACTTTTGAACCACTAAGAATAATATTTTTGCAAACAGTTGTTTGACTTTGGCCAAACAGTGGTTTGACTTTGGTCAAACAGGGTTACAAGAGTCCAGCCAGGATGAAGTCGAGATTTGTACATAAAGTAAGCTCTTGAACTATGAATTTATTTTAGATATGTTTTCAATACGCCCATCGCAGATGCGTTTGAGATAAAGAATTAATATTTGTGGATCGTATAGAATGTTAGGTTGTTAGGCAAAGACACTTATGTCCAGTGTTGGAGTGTTGGATTGTCACAACCCCCGATCCCTGTTCCCCGGGAACGGGCGGACGTGAGCTCAGAGTTTGGTGGTATCAGTTTTAATTAGTCTCGCAGCGGAATTTACATCAGGACCATAGTTAGGAAATGTTTATCAGAGTAAAACCACCTTCTTTTATATTAATAATAACATGAGCAAAACCCAAGTTTCTTTATTACAATACATTATAGGGATAAACCCTATTTTATTTAATTTAAAACATCGTGTATTAGGTAACTTTTATAGCCATATTTTCCCAAGCCTTCAGTGCTCTCCAGCTGGCTTTTCACTAATTGGCTGTTCACATTGTGTTACCTGTAACGTGTTTTAAAAACATTTGTCAGTCGGAAATACTGGTGAGTGAATCCCAGTTTAATCAATAAACATTTTATCAATTAAAACAGTATTGAGAGCGATCACATTGTTTATTTCTACACAATTACTCATTCAGTATTTGCCACTCGACCGGATCTATGGCTATGGTCAAATTACCCATTGGCTAACTCGTCGTCCAATGGTAATGCACTGTCATTCAGACTTACTACTACTCGTAGTAAATTTTGTATACAAAACCCCATAATACCGGCAGTAATTGAAGAACTACAAAGACTCAATCACCGCTTAATTTCATAGTAAAACATTTAAAGTTTGGTAAAACATTACCAAAAACATTAACAAAAAGAGGATAAACTCACATTGCTGTCTTAGGCTTTTCGTAAGGGTTTCCTGGCTATAATCTAAAATTTATACAAATGTACATTGATTAGTACCATAACCCTTTGAAATTATTAATAATACCCTCCCCGAGACGGCATTCCAACAACTACGTCGGGCAGAACCACAACAGTTGTTACGGAACCCTAAATCAATCGGGCAGCGTAACTATTATGAAACCGGGGTTATAATACTTACAATGGAGCAGAACCTCGCTAATTAGGGGTATAATACCCAAAATATTACTTCAACTATTCAGAATTCGAGATTGAGAAAAGAACGTGAGCGACGGAAACTGAAATCTGATGCATGCTATTTATAGTTGTGTAATTAGGTTCTGTCGCGGCCCGCGTGAAAGACAAGCAGGGCTTACGCGGCCCGCGTCAAAGCTGGTCAACGGACTAGCTTAGCTGAGTCGTTGAGTAGGTCCGCCACGATGTCGACACGTGTCGGCCTCTGGTGTGATCGCGTGTCCAGGTCGCTCGCGGCCCGCGTGAGCTTGAGGTGGGATCCTACGCGGCCCGCCTCAGCTCTAAATTCAGATTTTTATTTTATTTTTATAAACTATAACATAATTTGGGCTCGGTTTTCACATACGGGGTGTAATTAAAGACATATGGAGACATTTTATAGTATATTAGGGAGTCGGAAATATTATGAGGGTATTGATTTTACCGAGAGTTGTTACATTCTCCCCACCTTGTTTAGAGCTCGTCCCCGAGATCTACTGGAATAAGTATGGATATTTTCTTTTCATTTCTGACTCGAGCTCCCAAGTGTATTCAGGTCCTCTTTTGGAATCCCACTTCACTTTGACTAGAACTAGTCTTTTGTGTTTGAGATTCTTGACTTTCCTATCTTCAATTTGTAGAGGTCTTTCTACAAATTTGAGTTGTTCATTTACTTTTATGTTCTTAAGAGGCACTATCAGTGATTCATCAGCTAAACACTTTTTAAGATTAGATACATGAAACACATCATGTATTCCTGCCATTTCTTCTGGTAGTTGTAGCTGATAGGCTACAGATCCTATTCTTCTGATAATTTTAAAAGGTCCAACATACCTGGGACTTAACTTTCCTCGTTTGATGAATCTTACCACTCCTTTCCAAGGAGAGACTTTCAACAATACTCTATCTCCTACTTGAAATTCCAATGGCTTGCATCGGTTATCAGCATAACTCTTTTGTCTATCCCGTGCAGCTTTCAGTCGTTCCTTGACTTGAATAATCTTGTCAGTTGTTTCTTGTACTATCTCAGGTCCAGATAATTGCTGTTCCCCTATTTCTGCCCAACAGACTGGGGTTCGACACTTTCTTCCATAAAGTGCTTCGAATGGTGCAGCGTTGATACTTGTGTGATAACTATTATTATAAGAAAATTCTATTAAAGGTAAGTGTTCATCCCAATTACCTCCAAAATAAATTACACAAGCTCTAAGCATATCTTCCATTGTCTGGATTGTTCTTTCACTTTGTCCATCTGTTTGTGGATGATAAGTTGTACTTAACTTTAACTTGGTTCCCATTGCCTTTTGGAAACTTGACCAAAAACGAGAGGTAAATCTACTATCTCTATCAGAAACAATTGATAAAGGAATGCCATGTAAAGAAACAATTTCATTTACATACAATCTAGCTAATTGTTCCATGCTAATTGTTTCCTTCATTGGTAGAAAATGAGCTGACTTAGTTAGTCTATCTACAATCACCCAGATTGTATTATTTCCTTTCCTAGTTTTGGGTAATTTAGTAACAAAATCCATTGTTATTAATTCCCATTTCCAAACTGGCATTTCTAATTGCTGTAACAAACCTGAGGGTTTCTGATGTTCAGCTTTAACTTGTGAACAAGTTAAACATTTAGAAACATAGGTTGCTATGTCCTTTTTCATTCCTATCCACCAGAAATTTTTCCTTAATTCCTGGTATATTTTATCACTTCCTGGATGCATTGTATACTTAGATTTATGAGCTTCTTCTAATATACAATTACGTAGATTTCCTAATTTAGGTATCCATATTCTCTTTTCATGGAATCTCCATATCCCATCTATTCCTTGTTTTAATTCTTTTAACATACCTTTTAATTTTTCAGAATCATCCTTGATTACTGATTCTTGTGCTTCTCTTATCTGATCATTTAAATCTACTTGCAGATTTAATTTAAGAGAACGTACCCTTTTTGGCTTTTCATGATACTTTCGGCTTAAAGCATCTGCCACTACATTTGCTTTTCCTTCATGATACTGGATATCACAATCATAGTCACTAAGAAATTCCATCCAACGTCTTTGTCTCATATTTAACTCTTTCTGTCTGAAAACATACCTTAAACTTTTATGATCAGTGAATATGGTAAACTTACTACCATAAAGGTAATGTCTCCAAATCTTAAGAGCAAAAATTATAGCTCCTAATTCTAAATCATGGGTTGAATAATTATCTTCATGATTCTTAAGTTGTCTAGATGCATATGCTATAACCTTTTGGCGTTGCATCAATACACATCCATAACCTAATTTAGAAGCATCACAATAGACTACAAAGTCTTCAGTTCCTTCTGGTAATGCTAATATAGGTGTATGGGTTAATCTTTGCTTAAGAATTCTAAAGGCTTCTTCTTGTTTTACTCCCCATTCAAACTTAACAGATTTACAAGTTAACTTAGTTAAGGGAATGGCTATTCTAGAAAAATCTTTAATAAATCTTCTATAATAACCGGCCAATCCTAGGAAACTTCTAACCTCAGTTGGTGATTCAGGGGTTTTCCATTTGGTAATTGCCTCGATTTTTGTTGGATCTACATGAATTCCTTCATGATTGACTAAGTGTCCAAGGAATTGTACATGTTCTAACCAAAACTCACACTTAGAAAATTTAGCATAAAGCTTTTCTTTTCTTAACAAACTTAAAAGTATGTGCAAATGTTTTGCATGATCCTCTTTATTCTTAGAATAAATTAGAATATCATCTATAAACACAATTATGAATTTATCCAAATATGGCTTACATATTCGGTTCATCATGTCCATAAATGCAGCTGGGGCATTGGTTAAACCAAATGGCATGACAGTAAATTCATAATGGCCATACCTTGTTCTAAATGCGGTTTTAGGAATATCTTCTTCCTGTACCTTTAATTGATGATATCCTGACCTTAAATCGATCTTAGAGAAAAATCGAGCTCCTTGTAATTGATCAAACAAATCATCGATTCTCGGTAATGGGTACCGATTCTTAATCGTGACCTTGTTTAATTCACGGTAATCAATGCACATACGCATTGATCCGTCCTTCTTTTTAACAAACAATATCGGCGCTCCCCATGGTGATGAACTTGGCTGTATGAATCCTTTTTCTAATAATTCATCTAGTTGTTTCTTCAATTCTTGCATTTCTGCAGGTGCCAAACGGTAAGGTGCTTTGGCAATTGGTGATGTTCCTGGTAATAAGTGAATTCTGAATTCAACTTCTCTGTCTGGAGGTAGTCCTGGTAATTCTTCTGGTAAGACATCTGAAAACTGAGATACTACTGGAATATCTTTTAGTTCTTTCCCTTTAGTGTTAGTGATTATAGAAATCAAATACACTATAGAACCTTTTCTCATACAACTTGCAGTTTTCATTGCAGAAATGAATTTAGTAGATCTAAAGGGCTTATCTCCTTTAATTGTGATCGTTTTACCTTTTGGTGATTTTACTTGGATTAACTTTTGATCACATAAAATACTAGCTTTATTGGCTATTAACCAATCCATTCCTAGAACAACATCAAATCCTACCAGATTCATGGGATAAAGATTTGCAATAAATTTCTGATTTAAAATTTCTATGCTTGCTCCCTGCAATATTTCAGAAATTCTAATAGTTTCTCCATTGGCTGTTTCTACTAAGCATTCATGTGGTAGTTTAGTTAATGACTGATTTAAAAATTTGCAAAACGATGTATTAATAAAACTTTGGTTTGCACCAGAGTCAAATAATACTTTAGCAAAAACATCATTAACTAAAAACGTACCAGCTATGACATCTGGAATCATTCTGGCTTCATCTGCAGTTAGAACAAATGCTCTAGCATTTTTGGTATTCTTGTTATCTGTAGCTGGAGCTAATTTTGGGCAGTTCAGTTTGATATGACCTTGTTCTCCGCAATTGTAACATACCCTGCTGTTAGCTTTCTTCCTGCAGTTTTCTTCCTTGTGTCCTGACATTTTGCAAAAGTTACAATATATAGAGCATCTTCCTGAATGCTTTCTTTTGCAATACTTACAATAGGGTGCAGAGGTAGATCCTACATTTCTCCGACGATTAGAATTTCCAGAACGAAATTCTTGAGTTAATTTCTGGGTTAGGTTCCTCTTTTGATCCTCTTCTCGGGTACGGACTAACTCATCAGTCAAGGTATTGGCTAATTCTACAGCTTCTTCTATGGTTTGTGGTCTAGCTGCCTTGACTACATGTCTTATCTCTCCAATTAATCCCCAAATATAACGGGAAATTAACACTGGTTCTGGTGAAGCAAGAGTTGGCACTATCCTAGCATATTCGAAAAATAGCTTTGTATACCCTTTGCTATCTACACCAGTCATCCTAAGGTTTAGGAATTTGTTTGCTATCTGTTCTTTCTCATTGGGTGGGCAGAATTTCCTTTCTACCTTGTTTTTAAATTCTTCCCATTCCATATTATAGGTTTGATCACTTCCTCTTGTCTGGAGGATAGTGTTCCACCATTCTAATGCTGCATTCTTAAACAGATTAGAAGCAAACAATATCTTATCTTCTTCAGCACACTTACTTATCCTTAAGACTGCCTCCGTCTTTTCTATCCAGCGTAAGGTTGCAATGGCCCCTTCGTTGCCCGAGAATTCTATTGGTTTACAAGACCAGAATTCTTTATAAGAACAACCGTTAGGCACGGTTCTTCTTCTTTTAGGAATAGGCATTTGAAGTACAGGTCCATTGTTCACACTGTTTTCTTGTTCAAGTGGTCGCTTACTGCTATGCCTACTTTTATTATCCGCATCCTTAACAGTTTGAAGTATAAATGGCATTGCATCTATTATTCCTTGGGCTACGATGTGTTGGATAACACTATTATCCATCTGGTTCCCATTGTTATTGTTGTTCGAGTTCCCATTATTCAGATTATCATCAACCACGTTAATGTTACTCTGGTTATCGTTATTCAGATTTTCTTGAATTCCTTCATCGGCCATCTGAATTTTAAACATTTATCCAATATTAATCTCACAAATAATATCTTAATATGATTAATCACATGACACGCAGTTTTGCCAAAAGCGTAGATCATTGCTACTTTACTCTTTTCATATACTTATGCGTCTATTACACACTAGTACAGAAATGAAATTACAATACTAACAGAAATAAAATAATAATATGCATCCGTACACACATATCTTATTTTATTTTATTATATTATTATTACTACTGCTTCCTCTATTCTAACATTCATGGATATGGATTTATCCAGAAATCCATATTGCGCTCATCGTATTTCCATACGAGACGCTCTCCCACCTGGCGCATCCTCTCACTACTTTCTAAGATCTCCTCCCCGAAAGTCCTAAGTTCTTGCACGTTTTCTGCACTCATTGGGGGTGCAGGTTCTCGGACTGGGTTTGGAATCTGGGGTACGGGTTCCTGATATGGGGGTGACATTTCCTGAAATTGGTAAGGATCCTCTAATATTTCCCTAATATAGTTATTTTGATAATAGGGATCTAAAGGGTTCATACCTGGGTAAGCTTCTATGTTCTGTATGGGTGGATAATCCTGGATAGGGTAACGTTGCACAAAATCTCTATTGTCGTCCCACCAGGGGTCATAATTCGGGTCTATGGGGTTTGGTGCAGGCACTCTAGGGATTTCTTCTGGGTTAAAGTTGTACATCTCTTCTTGATTTTCCTGATTTTCTATTTCCATGGGCTGTTCTGGGTTTTGTGGTTGGGGGGCTACTAATTGTTCCAGACCTGGGTCAGCAGCAGTCGTAGCTAAGATATGGAAATTAGCTAGGCTTCTATTAAGTATTTCTTGAGTTTGGGCATCTGTCTCTCTCTTAATAGCTGCTAAAGCCCTTTGCTGTTGCAATTTCCTCATTCTTTTCCTACGAGCAAAAGCATCTTTACTGAACCATTCTCGTTTCTTAGTAGGAAATGGTTCTTCAGATTGAGCTCTAAAAGCAAATATCCCGTCTTCCTGATCAGCAACGTACCCCGAGAGGGCAGGCTGTGATGATGTACCTTCACTCCTAGGTGAATCAGCTAACTGACGATTCACATCTGATGGCCCTTGATCACTCATACTGAAAACTAACAGATAGTCAAATAACACATAACACATAATTACAGTTATGCATATATTTCCTTATTTTATTTCCTAACATTAATTCAAAATTTAAGTGTCAGCAGAACACTTCTTTGGCTCAGACCAGTGGCTAGGCTCTGATACCACCTTCTGTCACAACCCCCGATCCCTGTTCCCCGGGAACGGGCGGACGTGAGCTCAGAGTTTGGTGGTATCAGTTTTAATTAGTCTCGCAGCGGAATTTACATCAGGACCGTAGTTAGGAAATGTTTATCAGAGTAAAACCACCTTCTTTTATATTAATAATAACATGAGCAAAACCCAAGTTTCTTTATTACAATACATTATAGGGATAAACCCTATTTTATTTAATTTAAAACATCGTGTATTAGGTAACTTTTATAGCCACATTTTCCCAAGCCTTCAGTGCTCTCCAGCTGGCTTTTCACTAATTGGCTGTTCACATTGTGTTACCTGTAACGTGTTTTAAAAACATTTGTCAGTCGGAAATACTGGTGAGTGAATCCCAGTTTAATCAAGAAACATTTTATCAATTAAAACAGTATTGAGAGCGATCACATTGTTTATTTCTACACAATTACTCATTCAGTATTTGCCACTCGACCGGATCTATGGCTATGGTCAAATTACCCATTGGCTAACTCGTCGTCCAATGGTAATGCACTGTCATTCAGACTTACTACTACTCGTAGTAAATTTTGTATACAAAACCCCATAATACCGGCAGTAATTGAAGAACTACAAAGACTCAATCACCGCTTAATTTCATAGTAAAACATTTAAAGTTTGGTAAAACATTACCAAAAACATTAACAAAAAAGAGGATAAACTCACATTGCTGTCTTAGGCTTTTCGTAAGGGTTTCCTGGCTATAATCTAAAATTTATACAAATGTACATTGATTAGTACCATAACCCTTTGAAATTATTAATAATACCCTCCCCGAGACGGCATTCCAACAACTACGTCGGGCAGAACCACAACAGTTGTTACGGAACCCTAAATCAATTGGGCAGCGTAACTATTATGAAACCGGGGTTATAATACTTACAATGGAGCAGAACCTCGCTAATTAGGGGTATAATACCCAAAATATTACTTCAACTATTCAGAATTCGAGATTGAGAAAAGAACGTGAGCGACGGAAACTGAAATCTGATGCATGCTATTTATAGTTGTGTAATTAGGTTCTGTCGCGGCCCGCGTGAAAGACAAGCAGGGCTTACGCGGCCCGCGTCAAAGCTGGTCAACGGACTAGCTTAGCTGAGTCGTTGAGTGTAACACCTCGAAAATTCACGTCCTATAATGTGTTGACACGTGTCATAATGTTTGAACGTGTGAAAGAATGTTCTGAAAGGACTAAAGTTGACAAACATGGAAAGTATGTTAATATACGGGTTCTAAATGTCAACAGTGAATAAATATATGGTATATTAACCCTACATGATGCTCATACCTTCAAACGAATAAATCATGGATCATACGAAGCTAAAAGTGAGAGATTTCAAACACAGGGGCTAAATGTGTCAACATGTTTAAGTTATACCTCTGAGTGACCTTTTAGCGAACCCAAAGCTTTGTAAAGATTAATTATGCTCACTAGAATGCACGATATAAATTTCATAAAGTTTCGTTATCGTATGAGAAAGTTATGATCATATTCGTGTGTGAGGGGTTAAAAGCGTCAACGTTGAAAGTTAGGCCTTTTCGGGTAACAATAAAGTTACCCGGGGGCTTAACGAAGTGGGTATATATCTTGAAGCCCTTAAAAATCAATAATGAGGGTCCATATCGCAATAAACAAGTGTCTGTTCAAGATTCGAAGAACCAGGGACTGAAACTGCAAATTATCAAAACTTTGTTGGCTGACCCCATAGGCTCGCGTAGCGCGAGCCCTTAGCTGCACACCCTAGCGCTACGCTAGGGCTTGATCTGGACAGAAACATATCCTCCTTGATTTTTTTTGTCTGCCCATTGAACTTGGATGCACTTTGATCGAATTTTCACAATCATTTGGCCCCTAAAACACCCCTAGAACATGTAGGACACTTGTGGGATTGTTGTGGTTAGTGCTAGACTTGTTTGTCAATCATCTATGGTGAGTAACTTCACTATAAATAGGCCTTCAAAGTCACAACACTTCCTCACATCTTCATCTGCATTTTTGATCAAGTGTGGAGCTTCCAAGGCTGACCCAAGCCTTCCTAAGCAACCATTAATCACTTGGTAAGTTGCCTAACCTTTCTAAATTAATTATAGCTTAGTAATTAGCTTAAAAGTCAACATATCGTAATAAACGGTTGACTTCAGGATTAGTTAACGATAGCTCAGTGTTATCACGAATTAAAAGCATCGTTAGATAAGTAACTAGGTCGTTTGTCGGGTCAAACGTTGACCGAAAAAGTCAACAGAAATACAAAATAGGATTTAATGCACAATTAATGATCCGAGAGGTGTGTAACCTGTTTTAACCTTAATATAACATGGTAACAAGTATAAAAACTTGTCTACGCTTGCCCGACTCGACAAATTTCTGTTTAAACCCGGTTCGGAACCGAAAGGCGCAAAACCTTGACTTTTGCTTTGACTTCGGTTCTGACCCGTTTTAGTTTGATTCGAAGATGCCTTAGTGCTTCATTAGAGTTGGGTTGCATGATAGTATAAGTCTCTGTACTTGTTTCGTTGATTATCCGATGCATGCACACGTTTCCGTTAATCGCTTAAATTGGACCATAATGCCCTTATGACCATACAACGAGAATTTTGAAAATATGGAAGTACAATAATCTTAGTTACTGATTATTAAACATGTACGTAAATATTCACGTCAATCGGAGGTCTAGATTAGGAGATATGCGCATTTGCGTAAATAATAAGCTTTTTATTAATTAAACGACGCGATTAGCGCATAGCCTATCTAAACCCGATTTTCGGTACCAAAACTTTTACCCACTGATGTTAAATAATATTTTGGGATTTTTGAAGATTTTTAATTATTTTTAAACTTCTCTTAAGCTAGGCTTATCGCATTGATTCGGTTAATACCGAATATGCCCTTTTAGGCCATAAAACGAGTTTTACGAATCCGTTTGATACCAATCCAATTGCCACTGATTTAAAATAATAAATGTAGTGTTTTGAGCCTGTTTTGCTGATCAGAAAACTCAGAAACATATTTTAACCCGTACGTCGCTTAAAACGGCTTTATACGCATATTAAACGCGTAGTTTGGTATTAAAACCATTTTACCACGTAAGACTTAATACCGATAGACATAACCTGTTAAATTAAATTGTTTTCCTGACTTATTCAGACCCGGATCACAGAAACTTAATAAATCCCTTTTATGGTCGTTAAAATGACCAAAATACCACCTGTCACACCCCGACTTTCCACGTGTCACCGGTGGGCCCGGTGGGGGAGTATCGTGACGTGGTTGGCAACATAATAGTCAAACAACACAATATATATGAATGCACAGCGGAAGCAAAAGATATTTATTATTACATTCCGAATATGAAGTAATATTCAGTATTACAACGGAAAGTAAAGGATCCACAGGCGGATCTTAAAACATATCATTTGTTCAACAGACTTTAGGCGCCTAGAACTTGCAAGATTTATTATTAGCGCCCTGAGCTTCCAGCCAATTACGTTCAGTACCTGTCACTTAACCTTTTTGGAAAATACGTCAGTTTTCACTGGTAAATACACTCAACCGACTCATTTGAAAGGAGTTTAAGAAAATTGATTTAGATGCACCAGGCACAAAACCTTTTGACACTTTGATTAAAATGCACAGAGGCAAAATTAATCTTTTATAACTTGGGAAAATTATTTGTATATAATCTTGTATACAGTTTTACTTATTTGTCGTCCATTAGGGCCGGTTTGTAGGGCCGGACTAGATTAACAGACACGCCACAGGTATAATGCCCACGGGCTATCATCCCCTAAGTGGATTACCAGTTCCGGTATAATGCCCACAAGGATGATACCTCGGAGTGGATTACCAGTTTTTACATAATGCAACTGTCAGGTGTATGCCTACACCCCGTGCTTAGGTCGTGGCCATTTTGCATACACCTGACAGTTGCATTATGTAAAAACTGGTAATCCACTCCGAGGTATCATCCTTGTGGGCATTATACCGGAACTGGTAATCCACTTAGGGGATGATAGCCCGTGGGCATTATACCTGTGGCGTGTCTGTTAATCTAGTCCGGCCCTACAAACCGGCCCTAATGGACGACAAATAAGTAAAACTGTATACAAGATTATATACAAATAATTTTCCCAAGTTATAAAAGATTAATTTTGCCTCTGTGCATTTTAATCAAAGTGTCAAAAGGTTTTGTGCCTGGTGCATCTAAATCAATTTTCTTAAACTCCTTTCAAATGAGTCGGTTGAGTGTATTTACCAGTGAAAACTGACGTATTTTCCAAAAAGGTTAAGTGACAGGTACTGAACGTAATTGGCTGGAAGCTCAGGGCGCTAATAATAAATCTTGCAAGTTCTAGGCGCCTAAAGTCTGTTGAACAAATGATATGTTTTAAGATCCGCCTGTGGATCCTTTACTTTCCGTTGTAATACTGAATATTACTTCATATTCGGAATGTAATAATAAATATCTTTTGCTTCCGCTGTGCATTCATATATATTGTGTTGTTTGACTATTATGTTGCCAACCACGTCACGATACTCCCCCACCGGGCCCACCGGTGACACGTGGAAAGTCGGGGTGTGACAGGTTGGTATCAGAGCCAACACTGAGTGAATTAAACACTAGTCTTTTGTGTTTAATCTCAGTTACACAATTGCACATTCTTGAGTCTAGACAAGAACATAGGAAAAATCCAAATTTGTTTCATTTTACCTTATTTGGTTCCTTTGTTATTTTTCTGATTTGCCCTTGCATGGGCAAGTCAATTGCTATAGAAGTCCCGTTTAGGGCAACCATATACTTGGTAATTTTAAAAAGGAACGATTATATTTAAAGTATCATTCCTATATTATAAGATCTACCATTATAATAAAATGGCAAAATTTAAAAAGGACAAAACCTAGCCATGTGTCACATTAAGACAGGGCCAAGATGGTAGTTCCATAATTAGATTCAGATCCTTGTTAACAGTTCAATTTAGGATTGCTCTGCGTTAATTATTAAAAAGAATCTTAAAGGTAAACCTAGCCTAAATGCCACGGCATACGAGGCCAAGATGGTAGAACCTATTCAAGAGATTCAAATCCTTATTAAACATATGAAAGCATAATAACATGCTCAACAAAATGTGATATGATAAAATCACATAAGTCATTTTGGGATATACTAAATTCCCTTAATTATATAATCATCCCGTATGGATGAAGTGCCCACGGGCTATAACTAACGTCCTCTGTGACTAAAGACAGTGGTAGCCTACAACTCCCTGTCAAGAAAAGGTAATGAACTTTGATTCAAACCTTGAAGCCTCGATTCTATAAAATCAAGGCCTATAAATTAAACTTGTCTAAGTGACTAGGCCATTTGTGCTATTATTAAAACCTTAATGCCTCGATCCTCTGAAATCATGGCTTATAAATTAAACTTGTCTACGCGACTAGGCCTTTTGTGCTATTATTAACTTATAATTTAGGAATATAATAAATATCCTGAATAATTATATATTTATCAAATTAACCAATATGTGTATTAAAAACATGGTTAATAAATAGTTCAAAAAGATAAAAACTGTTTAAACTTCCGTAAAAACCTTGTCCTTGTTTAATTTTTATGTAGCAATTAAAACTACATGGCTGGGTCGGAGGAAGGGAACAGTCACCCTCTGGAAAATCGCGATGATGAAAAGATTGACATAACCAGAGGAGAACTTCGTACATTGATTAACTCAGCTGTATCTAAAGCTGTGAAGGAGAAATTCCAGGAGTATAGTGAGACAAATAGTAAAGCCTCATCTGTACCCCACCCTAAATCCATCCCTAAAACTCATCCAGAGCCTGATAACAAGCCGCCCTCAAAGAAAGATGAGTTAAAGAAAGATGACGAACGACATTCATCTAATGAACACAGTGCTCCATCCAAGAGGATAGTGTTCGATAATGAACCGCATACCAAATCCTGTAACTATAAGTACTTTGTTTCCTGCAAGCCCCGAGATTTTACTGGGGAAAAAGGGGCAGTTGATTGTATGATTTGGTTGGATGAAATGGACACAGTTGTCGATATCAGCGGTTGCGCTGAAAGGGATGTCGTGAAGTACGTATCCCAATCGTTCAAAGGAGAGGCACTGGCATGGTGGAAGTCTCTCATTCAAGCTGCGGGGAAGATTCCGCTCTACAACATGTCATGGGAACAGTTTGTTAATCTCATTAAGGAGAATTACTGCCCTCAACATGAAGTTGAGGGGATTGAGTCAGATTTCTTATCCTTGGTAATGACAAACTTAGATTGTCAAGCTTACCTCACCAGTTTTAATACCCTGTCCAGACTGGTCCCTTACCTTGTAACACCAGAGCCCAAGCGGATTGCACGCTTCATTGGGGGTTTACCCCCAGAAATCAAAGCCAGTGTTAAGGCTTCAAGACCTACTACATTTAGGTCAGTAGCTGACCTCTCTCTGTCCCTTACTTTAGATGCGGTCAGGCTAAGGTCGCTAAAGAAATCTGAAGAAAGTAAGAAGAAGCGTGAGGGTGATAACTCACGAGGATCAGAGAAGAAACACAAGGGAAACACTGACTCTGAGAGGTCTGGGTCTGGAAAGAATGGTCAGCAGACAGAGGAAAAGCCAAGGTGCTCAACTTGCCAAAAACGCCACTTTGGAAAATGCAGAATGGAGTCCAATTCTAAATCAGGACCACCTGCATGTGGGATATGCAAGTCTTGGGAGCACAAGGCTGTTGATTGCGGGAAGATCAAAGATGCTACATGCTACAACTGCAACGAGAAAGGGCACATAAAGACCAACTGCCCTAAGTACGCGAGGAAGCCCGAGTAGGCCAAGAGAACAAACGCACGAGTTATCAGGAGGAACGCCCAAGAGATGATGCAGAATAATAATAGTATAATATGTACCTTTCCTTATCAAACAGTTTATGTAGAAACTTATTGATACTGGCACGTATAAATATATTATGAATGATAAAGGTTGAGAACTGTTGTCTCCACCTGATTAAGACTCCGGTCATTTAATGCCCGGTAGAAAGTGACGATGTTACGTCAAAAATGCTCCAACGAATTCCATATTGATATTAATATCTATTAGAAATAACTTTTTCTAATATCCTTATAGCAAACTTTTGATTGCATACTTAAGGACTCAATATAGTGATAAAAATCGATTGGTTGCCTTAAAAATCAAGTCCATATTGTGAGTGATAAGAAGCAATTAATTATCAAAACTCCTTATGAGACAACCCTCGTAATTACACAAAAAAAAAATAAAAATGGTGGAACTGACCGTCCCCGGAATCGAACCCGGGTCTAGGCCGGCCGCACCTTTCGCGCGCCTAGCCAACTGAGCTAGGTGCCTAGTTTGTGAAACTTCCATTATTTATTAGATATAAGCACTTGTACAATAAACTTCTTTATCGTTTATCAATGATAATTTCTACTAAGTGTCCTGTTTTAATACAGGCAATAATAAATCTTCATGAACCATGAACTTAGAAAATTTTTTATCATCCACAAGGTATAACTACCAAGGAAACCATAGTAACCGATTCTTATCGATCGGCAAGGAATCCTTCCGAAAAATCTAAGAGTACTCTTTCTTCGCATAGAGTACGACAACATATGTTATTTTAATTATTTTCTCATTGTTTTTCTATCGCCTGCGAATGCCAAACTATGTTTGATAAAAGTGTCATATGAGGATTGGCGTATCCTAGTGTGTCCCATAGATTATTTCCATGTCTGATCAGCATGGAGGTTTAATGCATGGAACCACAAAGATATCTCAATAATCATATGGTACTAAAGTCAACTAATAGTATTCAAAGAAGATATCCAGAATGAAATTGTCCAAGTAAATATTCCCGATTAAGGAATTCGTGGACTAGTAACATAAAAGTGTCACTTATTTGACACAAGCAATGATGAGTGAACTGGAGCCTGAGATATGGAAATCTTTGTAACCTCCTCGTATCTTGATTATCTTCTCCTAAGATTACCCTGTTTACCCCTGGGAGGCAGGTAGAGTTAAGTTTAATATCCCATTTAGGGTTGCATTATTATGAAATCTCCAGGACAACTAGTACCATTATTGGCAGAATCGAAAACCCTGGTTAAGTAAGTTTTAAGATATAGATTCATAAAGCCTAACTCAGCATCCTGAGAATTCGGTATAGTAATTATGAAAGACGGTTCATTTTGCTTATGCATTGTTACCGCAACCCTACTTAGACAACGATTAAGAATTTGCCATCAGCTGCCCCGGGATCGTTGAATTGTTTGACTAACGGCAAGGATTAGCTATTCCTTAAAAAAAAAATTCGTTAAGCAGTGGTTGGAATAACCATTCCACCGTAAGATAAGCTTATCTATAATAGTTGATATATAAGCATCAAGGCTGCTCCCTTGGAGACCTTGTATAAATGGAATATTAAACAATCTATTGATTCGGACAATAGATTGGTAAGTTCAATTATAAGGACCTGAAAGTTGCCTAGGAAACAACAAATAAGATCATATAAATCCATACTCGATTGTAAGTTGCCAGTATACGGCAGGAAATCGAGAATTTATGAAAATAGCAAACCTCCTAAATTCTTGTTAAGAAATGAGGTTTAACAATAGATATCACCCTGGAAGGGTGTGCTAAATTTGTTAAATTATCGGGCTAGTTAAGCTCCGAGTATATAGAATCATTCGAAGGAAATCGAATGTATCAAGATCAGGTAGCCTTTAAGCTAAAACCTATTTAAAGAGATTGGCGGAGCTCGCAATTCATTGCACATCAGTGGTTGAAGGATGTGTTTCGCCAATAAGTCAAGAAGCATTATCACAATATGATATGCAGATTTATAATATGATGAGCAACCTGTGTCGGTTAAGGGTCGACAGGATTAGAAGCTCCAAAAAGATACATGTGCCTATTATAAAGGTCAAGTGGGATGCCCGAAGAGGTCCCGAATTCACGTGGGAAGTTGAATCCACGATGAAAGAAAAGTACCCTTACTTATTTCAGTAAATCTCGGGTCGAGATTTCTTTTAAGGGGGTGAGGATGTAACACCTCGAAAATTCACGTCCTATAATGTGTTGACACGTGTCATAATGTTTGAACGTGTGAAAGAATGTTCTGAAAGGACTAAAGTTGACAAACATGGAAAGTCTGTTAATATACGGGTTCTAAATGTCAACAGTGAATAAATATATGGTATATTAACCCTACATGATGCTCATACCTTCAAACGAATAAATCATGGATCATACGAAGCTAAAAGTGAGAGATTTCAAACTACAGGGGCTAAATGTGTCAACATGTTTAAGTTATACCTCTGAGTGACCTTTTAGCGAACCCAAAGCTTTGTAAAGATTAATTATGCTCACTAGAATGCACGATATAAATTTCATAAAGTTTCGTTATCGTATGAGAAAGTTATGATCATATTCGTGTGTGAGGGGTTAAAAGCGTCAACGTTGAAATTTATGACTTTTCAGGTAACCATAAAGTTACCCAAGGACTTAACAAAGTTTGGTTATGTCTTAAGGCCCTTAAAAGTCAAGTTAGAGGGCTCAAAGTGCAAGAAATCATGTTAAGATCAAGTGTAGAAGGATCAGGGACTGAAAGCGTCAAAAAGTGCATAAGTTTGCATTTTCGCGCATAACTTACGTTCTGAATACATCCGGACATCCAAAAATTTATGTAAGCATGACTATATTATATTTTAGTGTTCGCCATAAGAAAAATCCATTCGTCGCGTCATTTAGATCGTTTTTCGCGCTTATGCGCATTCCGTCGTAATTAAGCGAACATCGCGATCGTACGGCCAAACGAACCGACATCCGACATATTTTTGAGCATGCTTTGAGTTCCCTATACTTTAACTTCAATTTAGAGCCTTGAAATGAGGTTAACGGGGTTCAAACGCATCGAAAATCGCTTAAACGGGCTGCAGGGACCATTTCTGCCATTTTTGAAACTTTTCTGGATCTGGCACATGCTAGCGTAGCGCGAGCCCTAAGGCCTTTATGGTAGCGCTACGCGAGCGCCTAACCAGATTAGAAAAATCTGATTAACAGCTGTTAACAGCTGTTTAAACCTCACCCACACATTTACACTTGCCCTTTCAGCTTGTAAGAGGCCATTTTTAGTCACCACAACATTCCAACACTTGTACGGATGGGATCGAATCACGGTTTACGAGAAACGATCCTAACGGTGGACCGAAATCTATAAATACCCAACACATTTCACTTCATTTCTCACACTTGATCTGATTTTAAGCCTTCTAAGTTGAAGTTATACTTCATACCTGAAGGTAAATCGGATCGAGAGCTTTCGGGGACCCTTCGTAAGTATTCTTTCGTTCTTTTATTGCTTTACGGGTCCGAAAGTCAAACTTTTCTTGACTTTCTGCATTGACCAGTTTAAGGTCGATGCGAAGTTCGTTTGAACTTCATAACGTGAGCGTGATCACGATGGTTATAGTCCCTAGTGACTATACCTACTGATTTCCACGTTATCTAGGCTCAGTGACGAGCCGTAGTTTCGGCCAGAATACGTATTCTTGCGTATTTTGTAACCAAACTACTTATGGGTATCAAAACCGTTTGTTTTGATACCAAACTTGTTTTCTAACTTAGTTAAGCATGTTTCAACATGCTTAGCTCGTCACTTTAGTTTAGTGCTTATATAGGGTCGTAAAGGTAAGCGATCTAAACAATCGCTTATACTTTCGAACCCGACCCGTTTGGTCGATCATTAGGATCCGACCAAACACATTAAGTGACCTTATGGTCACATCGTTCGAGTAGTTGTATGACAGGTAGTATATATGCCTTAGGTAAATGACCAAAATACCCCTACGGGGCTTAAATTGAGATTAAACTCGTTTTGGGCATAATGGAAGGTATCCTACTGATACCACAACATATTTAAGGCATATTAACTTAGGAAACCTGTTCGTGATCCATTCGGTTACCCGTTACGCTTATTACGCGATCGGTTCGGTTTATGTAACAAGTTTACATAAATTAGCCGAAACGGGTCAAACCTTATCGGTTTTATCTCAAAAATCCAGAATGTGTTGAGTTTACCCATATTATACAAGTCTCCAAACTTGTCGGGTCTAAATCACATTCTATTCCGGTCCTCGCTTAATCGTGCGTAAGAACCGTATATTCCCTTAAGACTAACCGGTCTAAGCTTAGGCTTAATTAAAGACCCGTTAGCATTCTAATTAATTATTTATACCATCATTCCAGACTAGAGCTTTCCGGTAAATTGTACCTACGCTTACTTAAGTGACTACGGCTGAGTTATTAGATTCTTGCTATTTAAGACAGGAGCTAGCTCAGGTAAATACTCTTAACTTATTTTCCCTATACGGGCTTGGGATACGGTACTATAAAAGTACCGCTTGGTCGGGTGTATGTAGTCATTTAAATCGGATTGTGATTGATGTACTTACATAACCTGTTTAATATGTATTATTTTATCATTATTTGATGTATGGCCCTTGGGGGTTAATGACCATGTCCCGGATATCCTTGGCATCATTTTACGAAATGGCCACGACCTAAGCACGGGGTGTAGGCATACACCTGACAGTTGCATTATGTAAAAACTGGTAATCCACTCCGAGGTATCATCCTTGTGGGCATTATACCGGAACTGGTAATCCACTTAGGGGATGATAGCCCGTGGGCATTATACCTGTGGCGTGTCTGTTAATCTAGTCCGGCCCTACAAACCGGCCCTAATGGACGACAAATAAGTAAAACTGTATACAAGATTATATACAAATAATTTTCCCAAGTTATAAAAGATTAATTTTGCCTCTGTGCATTTTAATCAAAGTGTCAAAAGGTTTGTGCCTGGTGCATCTAAATCAATTTTCTTAAACTCTTTTCAAATGAGTCGGTTGAGTGTATTTACCAGTGAAAACTGACGTATTTTCCAAAAAGGTTAAGTGACAGGTACTGAACGTAATTGGCTGGAAGCTCAGGGCGCTAATAAGGAATCTTGCAAGTTCTAGGCGCCTAAAGTCTGTTGAACAAATGATATGTTTTAAGATCCGCCTGTGGATCCTTTACTTCCGTTGTAATACTGAATATTACTTCATATTCGGAATGTAATAATAAATATCCTTTGCTTCCGCTGTGCATTCATATATATTGTGCTGTTTGACTATTATGTTGCCAACCATGACGTCACGATACTCCCCACCGGGCCCACCGGTGACACGTGGAAAGTCGGGGTGTGACATTGAGTAGGTCCGCCACGATGTCGACACGTGTCGGCCTCTGGTGCGATCGCGTGTCCAGGTCGCTCGCGGCCCGCGTGAGCTTGAGGTGGGATCCTACGCGGCCCGCCTCAGCTCTAAATTCAGATTTTTATTTTATTTTTATAAACTATAACATAATTTGGGCTCGGTTTTCACATACGGGGTGTAATTAAAGACATATGGAGACATTTTATAGTATATTAGGGAGTCGGAAATATTATGAGGGTATTGATTTTACCGAGAGTTGTTACATGGATCGAACAGATTCTTCCGTTTTCGTTGCTTTTGTTGGTTGTGTTAATACACCAGCATTTGCAAGGTTTGTGTTTTCCTTTATTTTTGTTGTATGGATTGAAATGAAGGTGATCATCGGTGGTAATGGTTCTGAACTTGCAGGTTTTTTCGGGACAATTTGGATTTCTGCAGTCCTGTTCAAATCAAATGATATTCTGCAAAAGCAAACTGCTTTGAAGGTATGATTCAAGTTTGTGAAATCATCTTTTCCACTGCATTTAGGGCCCAAAAGTAGGGGTGTTTAGTGGTTCGGTTTATTTGGTTTGAAGCTTTTCCGTTAAAGCTGAAAACGAAACTGAATTAGGGAGTTCAAAACCGAACCGGATAATTTTATTTTATTTTTTTAATCATTAATTGTTATTGGGTTGGGCTAAATAAGACCAGGCTACAAATGTAATTGGATTGGGCTGAATAACATAAGTTAAATAACCGTTATTTGATATTTAGCTTATTTGGGTTAAACCGAATTTCAAATTTCTGAAACCAAAAACCCAATTTGTTTTCGACCGAAACCCGAATTTGTGATAGTTGATATTAAGCATTTGTAAATGTCATTTTGAGCAGGGAGAGAGGAAGTTTTTGGTTCTTATCAGCATCTCTGTGATCTTTATGCTGCAGGTGGTTTTTGTTTACTGGTGGTATCAAAATGATGATCTTATGTATCCATTGGTTTTGCTTCCTCCAAAGTCAGTCCCACCATTTTGGCATGCTTTATTCATCATCTTGGTCAATGGTAAGTTCTCATGCGGGGCCCATCTACATTTTTTTCTTGAAGTAGATGGTACCCACAAGACATAAAATTCAAATAACAAAGAAGAGTATCGCCTAATAAGTTTGTTGAACTGAGATTCAATGGCACGGCAGGCAGCAATTGCTTTGAAGGGTCTACTTTTGATGTGCTGCAAGAACATCGGCACTGAATTATCGAAAGCAGGTGATTTAAGAACACATGTTTGTGTATTGCTTGATGTTTTCTGAATTTTTTTTCTAGAATATACTCTGACACAAGGATATATGTTTTTCCAGGGTCAAACGTTGACTCTGGTTGAGTACACGCTGCTTCTGTATCGCACGTTGTTGCCTGCCCTCGTTTGGTTGATGTAATGTTGTTGAATCGAATGAGATGGTTGATGTCATGTGATCGTATTAATAACAAATTGTAATTAATATAACTAAGTTTCCCGAGCCCGGGAAGCAATCCCGGGTAAAAACCTAGTGTATACATAAACAGAGAGATGAGTAGAGAGACTACTTTTGACTCTTTTGTGTCAATTGATGGGATGAAGCGTTCTTCCTTGTTAACCTCCAAAGCATAAAGCCTTAACGATAAGGAATAACTTAGGGTGGAGGGGGTGCACCCCTCATGAGATGAAGGAAAATTTTCACTCACTCAATCATGATGTGTCATGTCAATTCTCCTCTCATAAACCACTCTTGAAAAAAAAAAAAAAAAAAAAAAAAAAAAAAAAAAAACCAGGTGGTTTTACCCAAACCATTTTTTTAAAAGGAAAGGCATGATTGATTGAAAGACAGTGGGCCCCACCATTACTCTCCTCTCCCTCATTTTCCCCGCATGCGGCAAGTAGTCCCCGCAAAACACCTTCATCGAGCGGCAAAACAGGGACGGCGGCACCTTCACTGAGCGGCAAATCACCTCCCCGCTCCACCCTGTAACACTAAAAGACGGGTAAGTACCGTTAGTCAAGCAAATTGACTTTTGCTTTGACTTTAGGTTATGACCATTATGGTCAAGCCAATGTTCGAATTGAACATGGATACGTGATCATAATAAGGTAGGTGATAATCCCCTATGAGGGCACCTCTTGACGATCACGTTAAATTGGTCAAATGACGGGTCAAAGTTATGTTAAAATGAAAGTCAAAACGCAGTTTTACAGAAAATGTATAAAATGAACTTATAAATATCTAAACACATATTTTTGACATTATATCAATTGGTATAACGTACTAGAACATGTTAAAGCATGTTCAACCCGTCATTTCTTGCTTATAGTCGGGTTTGCAACCGAAAGTCAAGAAGTTTGACTTCTGCTTTGACTTTCGATTCTGACCCATTTAATTTAGTTACCTACTGATTTTAAGTTGCATTATGATCATAATAATGTATGGGATAACCCTCTAAGGTTATACCATTTGATCATAATCAGTTGTCGGGTTTTATGCAAGTTCTTATATAATGCCAATTTTGCCCTTTTGTGCATAGATTGGTTTTAAATCATATTGAACTTATAAAATGTAATACCTACTGATGTGGTAACTTAAGAATCATGTTTTGGCATAATGAACTTGACATTGACTCATCCGATCACCCGATACCGCCATATGCGCGTACGGTTGACTTATGTAACTTAGTTTATATAAGTTAACCGAATTGGGTCAAACCCTTTTAATTCTTTTAAAAATCCAGAATGTAATATGGTTGTCCCATATTATACAAGTCATAGTACTTGTGAGGGTTCAAACCGCATTCTATCCGGTCACCGCTTAATCTAGCGAGCCATACCATTTTATTTATATTATAGTTAACCGGTCCAAGTCATATGACTTGAATAAGAATCGTTGACATTCTAATGGATAATAATTCCATTCATTGTAGACCAAGGGCGTCCAGTAAATTGCAAACCTTGCTAGTTGTTTTGTCTGAACAGCTGTGCTTATGTGTGTGTGTGTGTGTGTATATATATATATACGGATTGTAAAGATTTAAGCTAGGCAAATACTCTTAACCTATTTTCCTTATACGGGCTTGGGATACAGTAAATTATTACCGCTTAGTCGGGTATGGGATCGATGACCTATGTGTCTGGAATTTAAATAATCCGTTTTAATTCGTATTGCTTGATAACTTAAACATTGTGGATTAATGCGATTGTGTCCTAGATATCCTCGGCTCATTTAGTTGCAAATGGCCACGACCTAAGCACGAGGTGTAGGCATACACCTAACAGATGCTAATGCTATGATAAAATATTTTTATAACCCAATATGGGTTTTCCCAATAAGGGTATTAAAGCGGTGTGTCGGTTAATCATGATCTCGGCATAGTTTCCGTGTAACACCTCGTAAAATCACGACCAATATAATAAAGACACGTGTTATGGACTTTAAACGTGTAAGGAATTATTACTAAGGGACTGAAGTTGTCAAACAATGTAAATATGTGAATAAAGGGATCCAAAGTGTCAACATGCCATTCCTGTGCCTCTGATTGACCTCACACTACGTTCGTATTCTTTAACGAATAATTTATCGAACTTAGAAAGTCGTTTATGCTTAAAATAAGGATCTTGTGAAACATAGGGGTTAAAAGCGTCAACATGTTAAAGTTACCTCTGAGTGACCTTTTAACGATCCCAAAAGCATTGTGATAATTTATTTTGATCCCAAGAATAACGGATATTAAATTCGTGGAGTTTCGACGCATTTAAATAATCAAAGTGTTAATTGCAAGTAATAAGGGTTAAAAGCGTCAACGTCGCAATTTAAGACCATTGGGGTGACCTCGTAACTAACCGAAGGCCTATTGTTAAAAGTTTGAAGATTCGAGACCCTTAAAAATCAAGTTTGGGGGTTAAAAGTGCAATAAACGCAAGTAAAATAAAGATTATATGGACCAGGGACCAAAACTGCAAAGTTGGAAACTTGTTGACCGGACCTGACCTCCACGCGGGCCGCGTAGAACCATCAGATGCAGAAAAAGATGACAGATGCCTGTCCAGCCAGTTCCACCGCCTTTGCATGGTGGTTTTCGAATTCAGGGACTGAACCAATGGTTTTACATGCATAAGGACACCTGGGATGATCAGGAATCACTTGTAGACTTTGTTGGAATGATCTTGTGATGTTTTAAATCCTATATAAGGCCTCCTTGTTTTCTAGTTCATTTGCACAATTCAAAATATTTCACAACTCACTCTTTGGAGCTCTCTGGACTTCAAGCAAGTTTCCCACAGCTCCTAATTCGTGCTAAGAGCCTTTGTAAGCATTCTTAGCCTCCCTAGTTCAAGATTTATTAGCTTAATGACCAAAAGTCAAAGCCGTCATAGTTAAGCTTTAACTTAGTGATTAATCACTAATGGTCCAGTCATTTTTCAAATTGAAAGTGGCTATAAGTTGGTAATTATGTGGGTAATAAGTCCTTAAAAGGGCACCCCCTGATTATCACTCTAACTTGGTCAATTGTCGGGTCAAACTTAATATTAAAAAGTCAACAGAAGCTATTTTTGCAAATAAATTCATAATTAGCAATGTAGAAGTTATGGAACCTGTTTTAACACTAAAATAACTTGGTAAATGATGTAGGAACATGTCTAAGCGTGTTCAACCCGACAATTCCGAGTTTAGGCTCGGTTCGGAACCGAAAGTCGCAAAAGTAGACTTTTGCTTTGACTTTCAGTTCTGGCCCGATTTAGCTTATTTTAGAAATGCCTTAGGATTCCATTAGGACCATATTACATGTTAGTATAACCCTCTGAGTTTATACAATGTGGTTCCTTTGTAATCCTAGTTCATTGCATGTTTCCGTTAAACGCCTAAAATTGACCATTATGCCCTTTTGACATTAAAACGAGATTTTTGAAAATGTGAGAGGACAAAAAACCTTTGTTATTGATTTATAAACTTGTCCTAAAAATTTGACGTCAGTTTGAGGTCTAAATTAGGAGTTATGCTCAATATCGTTATTTGAAAGCTTTTTATTAATTAAACGACATATTTAGCATAAAGCCTATTTAAACCCGAATTTTGACACCAAACCTTTTACCCACTGATGTAATATAATATTTTGGGAAATTTGAAGATTTTTATTTATTTTTAAACTGATCATAACATAGGGTTATTGCTTTGATTCGGTAATTGACGGTTATACCCTTTTTGCTAAAAAATAAGTTTTACATAACATTTTGATACCAAACCTTTTGCTACTGATTTTATATGATAAATAAAATATTTTAAGCCCTCTGGACTGATAAAAATCTCAGCTTTTCTTATATAACCTGAAAATCGCTTAAAACCGACTTTTTAAGCGTTTTAAACGCATAGTATGGATTAAAACTATTTTTGACATATAATACTTAATACCTACTGATGTTTTAAGTAAATTTTTATACTTTAACAGTAAGCAAAAGTTTTGAACTCAGATTTCCAAATTTGACCTTTAAAGCCTATGTGAAATGACCAAAATGCCCCTACGGTACATAGTTTGGTTATAAATGATAAATTTCACATATATGCAATACCCTACTAATATGACCTGCAAAAATAAATATTTTTACTGATCATTTTTAGACCAGAACCTCAGATTAATATTTGACCTCTTTCATAACCTTTAAAATGACCAAAATACCCCTACGGGGCTTAATTTGAGTTTAAATTCGTTTTGGGCATAATGGAAGGTATCCTACTGATATCACAACATATTTAAGGCATATTAACTTGTGAAACCTGTACATGACTCTTTTGGGTACCCGTTACGCATTTTTCGCGTTCGATACGGTTTATGTGACTAGTTCGCATAAATTGACCGAAACGGGTCAAACCTTATTATTTTTACCTCAAAATCCAGAATGTGTTTAGTTTACCCATAATATACAAGTCATCATACTTATAGGGTCTAAACCACATTCTAATCCGGTCTTCGCTTAATCTTGCGTTTTGAACCGTATATCTTCCTTTAAAACTAACTGGTCTAAGTTCAAACTTAAGTAAGACCTGTTAGGAATCTAATAGGTTATTAAAAACCTTCGTTCCAGATTTAGGAGCCCAGTAAAAGATATTTGCACTTGTTGATTGTATACGGCTGGGATAAATTGTATAATTTGCTCAGGTAAATACTTTTAACTTATTTTCCGTTATACGGGCTTGGGATACGGTATTATAATAATACCGCTTGGTCGGGTGTGTAGTCCTTTAAATCAGATTGTGATTTATAAGTTTACATAACCCGTTTTAATCTGTTTTGTTTGGTATATGGCTTTTGGGGGGTTAATGACCATGTCATGGATATCCTCGGCTCATTCATTGAAATGGCCACGACTTAAGCACGGGGTGTAGGCATACACCTGACAGTTGCGTATGTATAAATGGTATTCCACAATTAGGAGTTCTCCTTGTGGGCGTTATACCTGTGGTGTGTCAGTTAACCTTGTCCGGCTCTTCTAACCGGCCTTGACGGACGGCAAACATATAAATCTGTATACAAGATTACTTTTAAAATAATTGTCCCAAGTTATAAAAGATTATTTGTGCCTTGTGCATTTAAATCAATTTTCTCAAATGTTTTTAAAAGAGTCGGTTAATTGTATTTACCAGTGTAAACTGACGTATTTTCCAAAAGGCTAAAGTGCAGATACTAGGCGGAATAGGCTGGCTACTCCCGAGTGAATAAGTAAAAGTCTTGCAAGCTTTGTCACTTAAAAATCTGTAGAACAATTATCTTCTTTTGTTTTGATCCGCCTGTGGATCCTTTTTACATTCCGTTCATAATACTCATGTTATTTTCATTCGGTTTGTAATATTACTACTTTTAGACTTCCGCTGTGCATTAAACTGTGATTATTGACTATGTTGATATCAACTACGTCACGATACTCCCCACCGGGCCCACCGGTAATACGTGGAAATATCGGGGTGTGACAGGTTGGTATCAGAGCCAACATTGAGTGAATTAAACACTAGCCTTTTGTGTTTAATCTCAATGACACAGTTGCACATTCCTTGACTTCCGAGTCTAGGCAAAGGACTTAGGACTAATCCTAATATTTTATTTTGTCCTTTATTGTTTTCTTGGTAGTTTCTTTTGTTTGTTTTGACAGAAACAGAAGATGCCACCGCGTATTAGAGGTAGAGGAAGAGGCGGTAAGGCCCCAATCTTCACCAGCCATGACCATGAAGCCGGGCCATCACACCGGCAAACTCCTTCAGTGACGATGAGCACGAGTCCTCAAGAAGATTGGAGGACATACTTAGAGCCTGCGAGGCGTTCTGTCTCGCTAAGCTCCTCACCTTCGTACCATGATTCTTTCGGGCTCCATCAAGGCAACGAGTCCGATCATTCTCGCCATTCCTTCCTTCCACTGCAGCGGTCGAGTTCACACCGTGCCTTTGAGGACCCGACCCCGTACTTTCAGAGCCGGTTCAATCCGGCAAATCAGGTGCAAGAACCAGTGGGCTTTAACCCATTGGGACCAGAAGATCACTTCTCTGGTGACCACGCTATGGATATGGATGATGACCCCGATCCAGAGATGCCACCAAGTGGGACGCCGACGCATCCCATCGAAATTTCAGATGGATCGTCCTTTCACGGTTCACCATACCGAGGCCCAGACATCTATGAAGCAAGGTTTGCCTCATACCCTTGGGAGTTTACTCCCCCTTTTAACCCAGCACCTCAGCAGCAGCAGGATCCCTCTGAGGATTCTCGTTTTTAGGCGGTCACTCCCCCACCGCCACTGCCGCCAGAGTAGCAGCCGCCTCCGGAGCCACCGAGGCGGGGAAGATCAAACGCACGGATATCCGTGCGAGGGGGATTCCATTTCAGCACTCCCCAACCCTCCAGTGGCAGTCATTACCCGCCACTGTATGAAGACCCGCAGATGGGAGGGCCTTCAAACCCTGTTTTCGAGGTGGACTCTGCGCCAGTCGCACCACCATCACCACCACATATGGGTTTTGATAACCCAATTCCTTCATACGCCGGTGCAGCGGCGTATAACCCTTTTGAGCAGCCGGGCCACTCTGGCTACATTTACTATAACGCCCCTGATGTTGACCCATAACTTGTAGCAGCAAACTACAATGCTCTTCATCCTGAAGGGCCCTATGGAGCTCCTTATCAGACTGGATACCCAGCATATGGGTATCAATACCCACCACCTCCTCAACCTCTGCAGCAGCAGCAGCAGCCACAGCCACAGCCACCGCAGATCCAGCCACCACAGCAGCAGGAGATTCTTCAAAGGTTGAGCCAGGTGGAGCGGGAGGCTCAAGAAGAGCGTAGAAGCCACCGGGGATTTCTTAAGGGTTTAGCAAATTTGATCAAGGGGAAGAACAGAAAGGATCATGGAAGTTCCTTAATTGTTTGTTTTGTATTTCGTTAATTTTTAATTAGGTCCCGGTGTGGACATCTATTTATGTACCTAGTCCCAGAGAGGACTTGTATTTTCAGTTTAGCCCCTGCGTGGGCAAGTTATTTCTATTAAAGTCCCGTTTAGGGCAAATATGTACTATCTTTTAATTTAATGGGATGTTTAATTATAAATTTCATTTTGTCATTATATGCATGAATTTAAAATATGAAATAAATCAAAAACATCATTCCTTTTGTAAGATCTGCTATTATATATTAAACAAAATCTTAAAGGCAAAACCTAGCCATGTGTCATTTTAAGACAGGGCCATGATGGTAGTTCCTTATTAAGATTCAAATCCTTGTTAACATCTGAAAACATGTTAACACTCCTGGCAAATGTGATTCGATAACATCGCATAAGTCATCCTTATATTGGATCCTTCCAATTCCTATTCTCTATTTTTTTATTTAATCATCCATTAGTGATGAAGTGCCCACGGGCCATATTGTCCTTTGAGACAAAAAGACAGTTGTAGTCTACGACTCTCTATTAAGATAAGGTAATGAACTATGTTCAAGCCTTAATGCCTCGATCCTATAAGATCATGGCTTATAATTTAAAATTGTCCTTGTGACTAGGCCTTTTGTATGCCACCCTATTATCCCAAATAGCTTATAACTGGGATAAAATATAATAAACGTTTAAACAAATTAAAATTAACCAATATGGCTTAAATTGTACCATGGTTAAAAGATTGCCATAAAAGACAATCCCATAATAGACTTTTGAATAAATCATTGTCATTATTTTATGTTGCAATCAAGCTACATGGCAGAATCTGAAGAAGTCAACAGTCACCCTCTAGAGAATCATGATACTACCAGGATCAACGTAACTGGTGTGGAACTTCAAGCATTAATTGATAATGCTGTTACCAAAGCCATGGATAGGCAGTTTAATGAATCAAGCGGTACTCGGAGTAAGACCCTATCAACACCTCATTCGAAATCACACCCTAAGACTCACTCTGTGGCTCATAGTAAGCCACCATCTAAAACTCACGAGTCAAAGAAGGATGATGACCAACACTCCTCAAATCAGCATAGCATCACGTCTAAGAAGATTATATTCGATAAAGAGCCACGTGTTAAAAGCTGTTCTTATAAGTATTTTGTATCCTGCAAGCCCAGGGATTTCACTGGGTAAAAGGAGCCATTGATTGCATGACGTGGCTAGACGAGATGGATACGGTAGTTGACATTAGTGGATGTGCAGAGCAAGATATTGTGAAGTATGTATCACAATCATTCAAAGGTGAAGCTCTAGCTTGGTGGAGATCCTTAATCCAAGCTACTGGAAAGATTCCGTTATACAACTTAACATGGGCTCAGTTTGTTGCTTTGATCAAAGAGAATTACTGTCCTCAACATGAAGTTGAGAAAATCGAGACCGATTTCTTGACATTGGTTATGAAAAACTTAGACTGTCAGGCATACCTTACCAGCTTCAATACCATGTCTCGATTGGTTCCATACTTGGTTACCCCGGAACCAAAACGTATAGCCCGTTTTTTTTGGGGTTTAGCCCCGGAGATTAAAGCTAGTGTGAAGGCGTCTCGACCTACTACTTTAGGTCAGCGGCTGATTTGTCGTTATCCCTTACTCTGGATGCGATCAGGCTGAGATCGCTTAAGAGTTCTGAGGAAGGAAAAAGGAAACATGAGGATGATAACTCACGACGTTCTGATAAGAAGTGTAAGGGGAACACAGACCACAAGAAGAATTCTGGGTCTAACAAGGGTAACCAGCAAACGGATGAGAAGCCTAAATGCAAAACCTGCCAGAAGCGTCATTTTGGAAAATGCAGGTTTGAATCAAAGTCGCAGTCAAAGCCGATTGGATGTGGGGTATGCAAATCCAAAGAACATAAGACTTTGGATTGCAAGAAGATAAAGGGTGCAACTTGTTACAACTGTAACGAGAAGGGGCATATTAAAACAAACTGCCCAAAATATGCAAAGAAACCTGAAGAAGGTAAGAAGACCAAGGCTAGGGTGAAGAAGGTAAGAAGACCAAGGCTAGGGTCTTTCAGATGAATGCACATGAAGCGATTCAGAATGACAACGTGATAACAGGTACCTTTCTTATCAATGATGTTTATGCAAGGTTATTGTTTGATTCGGGCGCAGATAAATCGTTTGTAGACAACAAGTTTTGTAAGTTATTAAATCTACCTGTTAAAACCCTAAGCATAAAATATGAAGTAGAGCTGGCCTATGGTACCATAGAAACTGCTTCAACTGTGTTAGATGGATGTTTTATATCCATTAGGAACCACTCCTTTCCGTTATCTTTGCTTCCTTTGAAATTAGCTGGTTTCGACATAGTGATAGGCATGGATTGGTTATCTCATAACCAAGCCCATATTGTATGTGACAAGAAACAAGGGGTTATCAAGACTCCGTATGGGTTGCCTAAGCAAGTGTCTATGCTTAAGGCGTCAAGGTATTTGAAGAAGGGATGTGTCATTTACATGGCACATGTGACTATTGATGAACCAAAACCGAAGATCAAAGACATTCCTGTTATCTCTGAATATCCAGACGTATTCCCTGAAGAACTACCTGGTTTACCCCCAGATAGGCAAGTGGAGTTCAGAATCGACATTATTCCTGGAGCAGCGCCAGTTGCAAGAGCACCTTACAGGTTAGCACCGACTGAGATGAAAGAGTTAAGAACTCAACTGGATGATCTGTTGGCCAAAGGTTTTATTCGACCTAGTTCATCTCCTTGGGGAGCACCAATTCTGCTTGTGAAGAAGAAGGATGGCTTGATGCGTTTATACATCGATTATCGCGAGCTAAACAAGGTTACAATCAAGAACAGATATCCATTGCCCAGGATCGACGATCTGTTCAATCAGCTTCAAGGGGCGAGTTACTTCTCCAAAATTGATTTAAGGTCAGGCTACCATCAGCTGAAGGTTAGAGATGAAGATGTGCATAAGACTGCATTCAGAACTCGTTATGGTCACTACGAGTTCTTAGTGATGCCTTTCGGGCTCACTAATGCACCAGCAGCGTTCATGGATCTCATGATACTTGGATAAGTTTGTCATCGTCTTCATTGATGACATTCTTATTTATTCGAAGAACCAGGCTGATCATGAGAAACACCTTCGTTGTATTCTTAAACTCCTTCAACAAGAAAAGCTCTACGCCAAGTTTTCAAAATGTGAGTTTTGGCTTCGTGAAGTCCAATTCCTTGGACATGTGGTTAGTGAGCGTGGTATCCAGGTGGATCCCGCTAAGATAGAAGCCATCATGAATTGGCAAGAACCAAAGACGCCCACATAGATTTGTAGCTTCTTGGGTCTGGTAGGATATTACAGGCGTTTCATAGAAAACTTTTCAAGGATTGCTGCACCCATAACTTCATTGACTCGCAAGAATATCAAGTTTGATTGGGGCCCTAAGCAGCAAGAATCCTTTGATATTCTTAAACAGAAGTTAAGCAATGCACCTGTGTTGACTTTGCCTGAAGGGATTGAAGAATTTGTGGTTTACTGCGACGCATCACACACTGGCATGGGATGTGTGCTAATGCAGAAGGGCAAAGTTATTGCCTATGCTTCCCGACAATTAAAGGTGCACGAAAAGAATTACACCACCCACGACTTGGAATTGGGTGTCGTTGTGTTTGCACTAAAACTTTGGAGGCATTATTTATATGGTACCAAGTGTGTGATCTATTCTGATCACAAGAGCCTTCAACATCTGTTTAATTAGAAGGATCTGAACATGAGACAGCGTCGATGGATGGAGACCCTGAATGATTATGATTGTGAAATCCGATACCATCCAGGCAAGGCGAATGTAGTCGGCGTTGCTTTGAGCAGGAAAGAAAGGGTTAAGCCCATTAGAATCAATTCCAAGAGCATTGAATTGAAGAACAGTTTAAATGAAAGATTGTTAGCCGCTCAGAAAGAAGCTGTATTAGAAGCTAATTATCCTAATGAAAAGTTGGGAGTAACTGCTGAACAGTTATCATATGGCAAGGATGGAATCCTAAGATTGAATGGACGAATATGGGTTCCAATTTATGGAGGACTCAGGGAAGTTATTCTTCAAGAAGCCCATAGCTCCAAATATTCTGTCCATCCTGGTAGTGATAAGATGTATCAGGATTTAAAGGCAAATTATTGGTGGATAGGTTTGAAGAAATCTACAGCCACTTATGTGGCCAAATGTCTGACGTGTGCTCAAGTTAAGGCAGAACACCAGAAGCCGTCAGGTTTGCTGCAACAGCCTGAACTTCCCACCTGGAAGTGGGAAATGGTAACTATGGATTTTATCACTAAGTTGCCGAAAACAAAGCGAGGAAATGATACTATTTGGGTTATAGTTGACAGGTTGACTAAGTCAGCTCACTTCTTACCTATTAAGGAAACACACAGCTTAGATAAGCTAGCTCAGCTGTACGTGGACGAGATTGTATCTCTTCACGGAGTGCCAGTGTCTATCATCTCTGATAGGGATACAAGGTATACATCGCATTTTTTGAAAAGCTTTCAGCAATCCCTAGGCACTCGATTAAACTTCAGCACTGCATATCATCCTCAAACGGATGGTCAAAGCGAGCGTACAATTCAAACGCTGGAGGATATGTTAAGAGCTTGTGTTATTGATCTAGGTGGAAGTTGGGATGATCATCTTCCATTGATTGAATTTTCATATAATAATAGCTATCACTCCAGTATTCAAGCTGCACCTTTTGAAGCTTTGTATGGAAGAAAGTGCAGGACGCCAGTTTGCGGGGCGGAAGTTGGAGATGTCCAACTAACAGGACCTGATATAGTCCTGGAGACGACAGATAAGATTGTGCAGATACGTGACCGTCTCAAAGCTGCCAGGGATAGGAAGAAAAGCTACGCAGATAAAAGGCGTAAACCTCTTAAATTCGAGGTAGGTGACAAAGTGTTACTTAAAGTATCACCCTGGAAAGGGGTAATCCGTTTTGGCAAGAAAGGCAAGTTAAGCCCAAGATACATAGGACCATTTGAGATCATTGAATGTGTTGGAACAGTGGCTTACAAGTTAAACCTGCCTGAAGAGCTTAGTGGAATTCATAATGTGTTCCACATCTGCAATCTGAAGAAGTGTCTAGCTGATGAATCGCTAGCCATGTCACATAAAGATGTGCATATTGATGAGAGTTTAAAATTTGTTGAAAAACCTTTGTCGATCGAGGATCGACAGGTTAAGAAGCTTCGAAAGAAGCATGTACCGAATGTGAAGGTTAAATGGGATGCCTGTGAGGTCCCAAGTACACATGGGAGGTTGAATCCACAATGAAACAGAAGTACCCTCATTTATTTCAGTAAATCTCGAGGTCGAGATTTCTTTTAAGGGGGTGAGGATGTAACACCTCGTAAAATCACGACCAATATAATAAAGACACGTGTCATGGACTTTAAACGTGTAAGGAATTATTACTAAGGGACTGAAGTTGTCAAACAATGTAAATATGTGAATAAAGGGATCCAAAGTGTCAACATGCCATTCATGTGCCTCTGATTGACCTCACACGACGTTCGTTTTCTTTAACGAATAATTTATCGAACTTAGAAAGTCGTTTGTGCTTAAAATAAGGATCTTGTGAAACATAGGGGTTAAAAGTGTCAACATGTTAAAGTTACCTCTGAGTGACCTTTTAACTATCCCAAAAGCATTGTGATAATTTATTTTGATCCCAAGAATAACGGATATTAAATTCGTGGAGTTTCGACGCATTTAAATAATCAAAGTGTTAATTGCAAGTAATAAGGGTTAAAAGCGTCAACGTCATAATTTAAGACCATTCGGGTGACCTTGTAACTAACCGAAGGCCTATTGTTAAAAGTTTGAAGATTCGAGACCCTTAAAAATCAAGTTTGGGGTTAAAAGTGCAATAAACGCAAGTAAAATAAAGATTATATAGACCAGGGACCAAAACTGCAAAGTTGGAAACTTGTTGACCGGACCTGACCTCCACGCGGGCCGCGTAGACCCTCGGCCAAACCTTACGCGGGCCGCGTAGAACCATCAGATGCAGAAAAAGATGACAGATGCCTGTCCAGCCAGTTCCACCGCCTTTGCATGGTGGTTTTCGAATTCAGGGACTGAACCAATGGTTTTACATGCATAGGGGACACCTGGGATGATCAGGAATCACTTATAGACTTTGTTGGAATGATCTTGTGATGTTTTAAATCCTATATAAGGCCTCCTTGTTTTCTAGTTCATTTGCACAATTCAAAATATTTCACAACTCACTCTCTGGAGCTCTCTGGACTTCAAGCAAGTTTCCCACAGCTCCTAATTCGTGCTAAGAGCCTTTGTAAGCATTCTTAGCCTCCCTAGTTCAAGATTTATTAGCTTAATGACCAAAAGTCAAAGGCTTCGTAGTTAAGCTTTGACTTAGTGATTAATCACTAATGGTCCAGTCAATTTTTGAATTGAAAGTGGCTATGAGTTGGTAATTATGTGGGTAATAAGTCCTTAAAAGGGCACCCCCTGATTATCACTCTAACTTGGTCAATTGTCGGGTCAAACTTAATATTAAAAAGTCAACAGAAGCTATTTTTGCAAATAAATTCATAATTAGCAATGTAGAAGTTATGGAACCTGTTTTAACACTAAAATAACTTGGTAAATGATGTAAGAACATGCCTAAGCATGTTCAACCCGACAATTCCGAGTTTAGGCTCGGTTCGGAACCGAAAGTCGCAAAAGTAGACTTTTGCTTTGACTTTCAGTTCTGACCCGATTTAGCTTATTTTAGAAATGCCTTAGGGTTCCATTAGGACCATATTACATGTTAGTATAACCCTCTGAGTTTATACAATGTGGTTCCTTTGTAATCCTAGTTCATTGCATGTTTCCGTTAAACACCTAAAATTGACCATTATGCCCTTTTGATATTAAAACGAGATTTTTGAAAATGTGAGAGGACAAAATACCTTTGTTACTGATTTATAAACTTGTCCTAAAATTTTGACGTCAGTTTAAGGTCTAAATTAGGAGTTATGCTCAATATCGTAATTTGAAAGCTTTTTATTAATTAAACGGCATATTTAGCATAAAGCCTATTTAAACCCGAATTTTGACACCATACCTTTTACCCACTGATGTAATATAATATTTTGGGATTTTTGAATATTTTTATTTATTTTTAAACTGATCATAACATAGGGTTATTGCTTTGATTCGGTAATTGACGGTTATACCCTTTTTGCTAATAAAATAAGTTTTACATAACATTTTGATACCAAACCTTTTGCTACTGATTTTATATGATAAATAAAATATTTTAAGCCCTCTGGAGTGATAAAAATCTCATCTTTTCTTATATAACCTGAAAATCGCTTAAAACCGACTTTTTAAGCGTTTTAAACGCATAGTATGGATTAAAACTATTTTTGACATATAAGACTTAATACCTACTGATGTTTGTTGGTGCATATGTCTGTTGACTTCGTCTTGTATCGATTCATGTAATAGAATTGATAGTCCAAGACACGTAGAACGAGAAAAACGGGAAACAGGTTGAAACTAGCCACCTCACACGAACTGACCAGTTCGTGCGAACTGGCCAGTCCGTGCGAAGTGGGCCAGTCCGTATGGGATATGCTGGTGCGACCTGGGATCCCTATATATATGTGTTCTTGGTTCTTCATTTGTGTGTGTGTGATTCCGGTAGCGAAGCTCTACCGAAGTGTCGCCAAGTTTGTAAAAGCTTTCAAATCAATACAAGTGACAGTTAATCTACTTCTGAGTGCATATCAAGCTGAATGAAGATCAAATCAATGAATTCCGCCTCTGATTTGGTCTAGAACTCTTCTGATCGACTCATTTTGATCGATTCCCCGATCCTATCAAGTGGTATCAGAGCTCAGGAGGAAGAGTTCTTACCATTTCAGCTTGTTTTCAAGGATAACAACTGATTTCTACTCATTTCTACTCATTCTTCTACACTTTTTTTCAAAATTTTAACGATTTCATGGTTAAAATGGACTGATTTTCACATATAACATGTAATACACAGTTTTAATCAATCATTGAAAAAATCAGACCTAAAATCAACCTAAAACTTGTTAAATTGGACCGGACCATGTGAAAAGTCTTTCAGATCATTCGAGAATACTGCCAGATCGTACGAATTGAACAACTCAGGTCGTACGAGTTGATCAATTCGCTTGAAACAACATCAAGTCGCACGAACTGAACATCCAGGTCGTGTGAAAATTATCCAGATCGCACGGTTTGTCTAAGTAGCTTGTAATTGCATCAGTTCGCACGGTGTGAACTAAATTCAGGTCACATGATTTGAATTAGATCCAGGTCGTACGGTGTGATTCTCTCAACTCGCACGAAGTGACTCAGGTCGCTTGAAATCATTCAGTTCGTATTATCTCCAGGTCGTTTGAATTGTTACCAGGTCGTGTGAAAAGATCCCAGTTCGTTTGAAAAGACTGTTTTTGTGAATACTCAATACCGAAACATGGATAACGAATTTTATAATGCCTTTGCTACTGCCCCGGGTACTCCTGTTACCGTTGCTCAGAGTGTAACCATGGAAAATGAAACGGGAACGTTGCAGAAACCCCCAAAGCTGATGAGCATTGAAGAATATTATAGTTGGCAAGAACGGTTCGAGAATTGGGTTCAAGCAAATTATCTAAGGTCATGGGAGTGTATTGAAACAAAGTATGTTCGACCTCGTAATAATATGGGAGTTGTAAAGAATATTTCTGAATTCACGGAAAAAGAAAGAGAAATGTATAAGGCAGAAAAAATGATGATCAGTTTACTTCAACAAGCCGTGAAAGAAGACATTTTCATATTACTTCAACATGATGATAGTGCACGTTCAATTTGGGAAGCACTTCGTACAAAATTCGAGGGAAGTACAGAGATGATCAAGAATAAAAAATCATTGTTAAAGAAAGAATTTGAATTGTTCTCAAGTTTGCCGGGTGAAACTACAAAGATTCTCATTGAAAGATATTGTCATCTAGTGCGTTCAATGTCTCGATTGGATATCACTAAAGATCGAGAGGAATGGGTTGAAAAACTAGCTGATGCTTTACCTAAAAAAGAATGGGGTACATATCTTATGATTTTGAAGAATACCGGAGAGTATGATAGGTTGACAATTGCTCAGTTCATTGAAAAACTTGAAGGACAAGATCTAAAACAACAAAAGATTGCTAGAATGAACAGTCCAAGTGGTCAACAAGATATTAAGATGTATTTCAAAGGAAATGTTCAGAATGTTGAAGCAAGTCCGAAGATCCAAACCGCTTTCAGCGCAGAAAACTCATCCGGATCACTCAATCAAAGCTCAATCAACAACAGTGGATTTTCTTCATATCCGAGTGTTAATCCTAATGTTTCAACTTCAAGTTATCAATCTCAAAGCTCAAACAATGGTAATAGTCATGTGCTACAATGCAACAACGCGTTGCATCTTCAGAATGGTCAGAATTTCTCTGAAGAAGTCGCTAAAGGTCATATGGCACTACTTGTTACCGTGTTAGAATCATATGAGAGTTTGGTTGCGGGAAAAATCGGAAATCCTATGTTAACAAAAGAGGATTACGATCAGATTGATGCTGAGGAAATGGAGCTAATGGATATTAAGTGGTGTTTAGAGAGCGTGTTGAGGAGAGCTGAGAAATTTAAGCAGATTACAGGAAGAGATGACTTACGTGATGCTAATGTTTCTACTTTAGGTTTTGATAAGTCTAAAGTTACTTGTTTTCGATGCAGGGAAAAAGGACATTTCAAGAGGGAATGAACCAACCGAGAAGCAGGTGGAGCTCAGAATCCGTTCGGAAACAATGACTACTATCGGAAAGCTATATATCATCAAGTAGCTCAACAACCGTCATCATCCCATGCTATTGAAGATGGAAAGAAGAAAGTTTGTATAACTATGCCTCCAGATCAAGAAGATGAAAGATTGCCAGAGGGATTTAGTTGGGACAAATATATTCCAGCTGACTCAAAGTTTAGAGCATTTGTTGCACAGATCATTGAAGAGCCAGAGTTGATGAAAGAGTTGATGGATGTGTTTGAAGATGATGAGAAAAGTCAAGATGGACAGTCTATTTCTTCAGAAGATAGTTCAGAAAAGACACCAGTCTTTGATCAATCATCAACTGATAGCAGTGATGATGATGAAGAAATTAAACAAATTAAAATTGGTAAAACTCATCTATCTCCAGAAAGTTTCAAATTTTATTTTGCAGGTAAATTGGAGAAGCTAAAGGAGAAACAAGCAGCAAAAGAGAAGAAAAAGGCAAAATGTGAGAATGTTGTTCAAGTGGAAGAGAAGAATGAACAAAGTAAAGAAGTTAAAGTGATTCCAAGTGCAATACAAGCTGAAATAACATCTATACGTCTGATTCCGCCTTTCGTATTGATCGAGATCTCTTCTGAACGTCTCGTTTGATCGATTCCCCGATCCTACAAGTGGTATCAGAGCTAAATTTTATTTTGCAGATAAATTGAAGAAGCTAAAGTGATTGAAAAGATTGTAGAGGTCACAAAACCTTGTCTGAAATGTTTGGAACCATGCAAACATTGTGATGAGAAAGACAAGAAGTATAGTGAGCTAGACGAGATGAAAGAAAAATTATTGTTCGATGTTAAGTACGTGAAAAAATCTTATGATGTGCTGAACAGAACAGTAAACCAGTTGGAAAAGACAAACTCAGAAAGAGAAGATGCTTTGACAATGATGAATGCAGTGATGATGTCTAAGCAAAAGGCCATCAATCACTATATTGAAAAGTATGCAGAGTTGAAGCAGGAATTGGAGACTGAAAAGATTGAGAATGAAAGAATCAGACGATTGCTCATGGATTACTCAAGTTCTGATTACTTGATTGACAGAATCTATCCGACAGTTGCAGGTTTTGAAGCTTTTCAAGATAAGAAATCGGAAGATTCGGATACTGGTGAGAAACAATGTGCAAATTATAACAAGTGTCCGCCTCCGATCTGGGAAGGTTATTCTCCCAGAAAACCAAATTCGGAACAACTCAAAAAGGCAGTCAATATAAAGTTAAAGTCTGAAACAACTGATGAGTTACCAGACAACATTGATGTCACATTCACATCGTCTGACACTGATCATGAGTCTGAGTTAATAAAGAAAGTGGTCGATCAGGTGTTGGATAAGGATGAGGAGTCAGAGTCAAAGTCTGAATCTGAGAGCTCAAGTTCATCAGTTGACAGTTCAAAATCATCGGTCAAAAGGGTTTATAATAAAGATTTTCTATTATCAAAAAATAATTTGAATGACGAAATATTCAAAGTAGCATATACTTTGAATAATTCCGACAAATTATATTCTGATGAAGAATTTCCCATAAAAATGTGAAAATTGAAAATATTAAAACAGTTTTTAAATTGATAGAAATAAAGGTTTCAGAAATAAAAGATAAAATGGGATTTTCAAAACCTAAATATACTTCTAGAGTTCAACAACGTTTAAACAAGAAGAAAGGTTTTGGTCCAGGTCATCAAAAGAAACCGAATCATAAAAGCAATTTCAAAAAGAAAGGGTTGGGTTTTGATGTTGAAAATAATCAAGATATTAAAGATTTTAAATCAAAAACATTATTTATTTCAGGGTCAAGTTCGGAAGAAGAGAAAAAGAGCTCATTCTGGAAGCAATCGAATAAATTGCAGAAAAACAGAAACAAGAAAAGAATGAAGCTAATCAGAAAAGGGAGACAAGAACCTGTTATCGATGAAAAAAAGTTGGTCACATCGCCTGGAATTGTCCAATGGAAACCAACACAAAACAGGAAGTTCTTTCTAAACTCAAAGAAAAAGTTGTTGATAAAACTGAATCACCAACTGAAAAATTCAAAGTGTTTAAAAATTCTACATTTGAAGTTGGAGAGTATTCAAAAAGGTTTTACAAAAGAAGGGTGAATCTTAATAACCACAAGTGGGTTGTTAAGAAATCAGATGATAAATCTGGCGATGAATTTGTTTCTTCGGAAGCAAAGGAGCCACTTTCTGGCGATGATTCTGACTCGTCAAAGTTAGAGGAGCCACAAGTTGAGCTAAAAAGAGAAAATTCAGTTCCGTCAATGGATGACGCAGACTTTCCACCATTGCGGACTGAAAATTTAAAATCAAAAGTTGGTAAAGTTGAGATTTCGAATCAATTCTATTCTGAAAAGAAAGAATTTGATGTCGAAAAGGTTTTTAATGGCAAAATGAAACATATTTTTGGAAAGATGGTTGATGGAAAGGAAAAAGGGGTAAAAGATTTTTATGAATTAAAGAGGAGAATTTACACACCGAGTGAAAATAACTCGGATGCACCCAAGACTGGTCAGGCTTGGGTGTCACCATTCTTTGTTTGAAATCCTGACTTGCCGGAACTCCCAGGTTGGTAATTGGGGAGTAGGAATCGGCATTTTTCTTGAGAAATTCAAAATTGTGAAATTTCGTCCTAACAAGTGGTATTTCAATTTTCAAGTGGTATTGTTGATAATAACCTGCAAGTGGTTAATCAAGGGCATTAAGTTGCACTTGATTTGACACTCTTACAAGTGGTTTTATTCTTGAAAAATGTCAAATGATAGTTTTTTCAAGTGGTTAAAGGAAAAAAAGGGGTTTCATTCACAAGTGATTGAAAGAACAATGTGATGAACTAAAACCCATGATATGTGAAATCAACAAAACTAATTTTTCAGAAAAACCATTTTGATTAAAACAAACTTAAGTGTTTTGAAATCATAATGGGAAAATAGTTTGTTGTCAGGTGGAGTTCTGATTGTTTACGCCAAGTGAATGGAAAATTGAAGTATTTCACATCAGTTTGTCATATTTTTTTTGTACAGTTTATTGCGTTATATTTTCAAATTTTCCTGGAAAATCAAAAATTGAAACATATTTTTGATTTTAGGGGGAGTAAAAAATTTAGAAAATTTGAAAAATCCAAAAACATGATAAAATAAAAAATACAAAAACATCGAAAAATCAAAAAATGAGTTTTGTTGTGAAAAAGAGGAAATGATAGTACATCAGTAGACAATCACAGTACACTAAAGAAATGGAATGTTTTAATGTGATAAACGGTCTCACTGATGATAATGTCAGTAGGTTTTTACACATTCAGCAGATTGTTTTCGAGATATAAACCTAAATATCAAATACTTACTTATTTCGTGGGGAACATCTCTCGGATATATAGGTAACCCCTGAAATCTTGTTTGAAGGGCTTTCTATTTCTGACATACTAGGTCTTTGTGCGTGATGATATCTGGGGTAATATACCAGGACTTCTGATTTTGCGGAAGCAATAGCCTAGTCCTCGTATAATATTCTGCACTGCTTTAATCTTGAAGCCCACCCTCAGCATAAAAAATGATGAAACATTGAAAAATGCTAATCATGTGCTGTTGAAGAAAAGATCCCCAAACGGGACACACCTAAAACTCGAGCCATCATCTCTTTGTCTGAATGGAAGTTCTAACCTGAGCTCTTATGGTCTCGCATTACCCGTTTACAGATATCATTAGTGTACATTCACCTGTAAGACTGAATATAGAAGTCTGGATACGGGAGTATATTCTGAGGTGGGACACGCGAATAAGTTAAGTGCATTAAAACACTAAATCTCGTATCTCGAAACAATTGAACTTTGTGTGAAAATTTAAATGGATCAGTATACTGACAATCTAAGTGAATCGTTTATAACTTAAAGTCTAAAAAGGTCAACGGTGCTAGTGATTTGTCAAAAACTGATATGATCCTCTTACACAAACTCACAAAAATATTGTCTGTAAATATTTCTTCACTGCTTGTCATTAAAGACAAAAACCCAAAAAGATTGTGTTTTAGCATAAAATGTTGAAAAATCAAAAAGATTTTATTTCATCTTATTTTCGACAACTGATGTTGAAAAGCTGATTTTCAAAATTCTAAGTGCTAAACATGATGAACAACAGGTTTGGGAGAATTTGTTTGAAATGAAAAATGATTTTGAAATGATTAAATGGTTCATTAATTTGAAACCAAAATTTGAGTATTACGAATACAAGTGGTTTCGAAAATTGTTAAACTGTGAAATTTACTTTTGGGTAGAGTATGTGTAGGTAAAAAGCTTTGAAGGAGCTAGATTTCGATTCCTGAGGATTTTCCGCATAAGCGTATGCAGATTAAAGCCAGGTTTCCGATCCAAAGCTTACAAATTATGAATTCCAGACTGCGATCCCAGCTTATCGAAAAGGGGAGTCTGAAGACGTTAGAGCCAGGTTCCAGGTCCTGTTGCTACGGAGAGCCAGGAGTAAATGAAGAAGTTTGTTTTGAAATGGTACACCCCATAAGCTATATAAAAGCTTTTATATTTTATTATTTTTCTTTACTTTTTCTTATATTAAATATATCATTAGCTATTATGGCAGAATGCAGGTCAATAAAAATGTACAAAAAACGTTAAACTATACACACTGATAAACTAGTCCACGAGGCATTCTCAAGAAGTGCCATAGTTATTAAAGGCGCGAGGTGCACTCAGGGCGATTTGTTGGGCCCGAGGCTTTATTTACGCTTAGGCACGCCTGGGCGCTCACTTTATTAACTATGACATGAACTAACCTCAAGGATAGTTATTAAAGGCTCGAGGCGCACTCAGGGTGATTTCTTGGGCCTGGGGCTTTATTTGCGCCTAGGCGCGCCTGGGCACTCGCTTTAATAACTATGAGAAGAACCAATCAGTAATTGTTTACTCCAAATCGCTAAATATCCATGTCAGTAAAAGCAAACAACAACAAATTGATTAAATATATCCATACATGCATACCACATAAGGTGCTTTAGGCGAATGAACTCCGCTCAAGTGTTTCTCCGCACTCGTAACATGTCTGCAAATACCAAAAAAACAACAAACTTAACTACCAAATGCAGCAAAATTTGAGATTTGTTTGAAGTAAAATATGACAAAATAACAATACCTGATGTCCACAACCAAAGGCCATGTCTTTGATATTAGTAAGGCAAATTGGGCATAGCTGAATAAGATCAAAAAAAGGGGAAAAATTCATCACGACTCGAATTTAACCAAGAATCATGTCATGCAAAGTACTTTGAAAGAACTGTATGAATTAGAAATTTTTTTACGTGCAGTAAAATGGGCCAATGAGTAACAGGTCAGAATGGACTCGAGCCAAAAGGGTAAATATTTTGACTGTCAAATGTGTACCCTATTGTCAATTGTTGCTTTATATTGAGAAGGGATTTCCATAAATGCTAAAAGAGCAAATTCGGTCTCTTTTCGTATTGAAGGTACATTATTTGACATGATTTATGTGAAATTGACAAACTAATACAACAAATAGAATAACATCAGAAGTTACAATATCTCAGTAGCACACTATAAATACTAAAAAATAACATCAGATTACGATATCTCAGTTGCGATCACGGATGTTATCATCAAATTCTTTCATTATCCTCAAACTAATACGATAGAGAGTGGAAGTTTGCTGTACAAAAAAAAAAATATTATACTTTACCAAAAGCCGATAAAAATTCTTAGATATAAACACTTAATTCTTAATAAATGTTGTAGAGTGTAGACAATCACCTTGCTTCAAAGATACATCATACTTAATAAATTCTTCGTTGTAGAGTGTAGACCTCCAAATATGAAGCGCCTTCAAAAGAAGCCATTGTGGTTAGTTTGCCTACAAAGCAATTTGTTATAAAATAAACAATGATTATGTTGAAAAAAGCCCCATAGTTAGACCCAGTCCATTATATGGATCCTAGAACAACAGTGTTAGTATTCATATGTGATGATGGTTCATGTTCAGATATATCTTAAAAATCCCAATAAAAAGCATTAAGTTCATAGCTAAAAGTGACCCAATAACTTACTATTCTATAAGATCACTGTCACGGCTTATTCCCACCACAAATTTTATAGTGGAACACCACCATATTTAGTTTTTTTTTTTTTATCATTTTGCATTATTCAAATGACTCCAAACATTCTTTATATAATCACAGATATACAAACTCAACAAAGATTCAAAATGCTCTTGGTAATCTTGATTAATTCATCAAAATATACTTCTTTAAAGCTACAATAAAAGATGTTATAATCAGTAGATAGTCAGATCTTGTACCTTCCACCTCAACACAAATTTGTATCAGCAGGTTACTTTTCATCTTCCCAAATTAGAGTTTGGGTTTCAAACGTCGTAATCAATCTCAAATACCCATCCTCAAAATTTTAGTTTCGATTGACACATAAAAAGGTTCATAGTGAGATACAGGTTAATTTTTTTACCTATTTCACGACCCGGCGTTCGAACAACGGCCTTGATTCGTGTTTTCGGCGAACATAGACGACCACCATGAATCAATCTAGTAAATAAAGTAAAAAGGTCGTTAATCTCTTATATCCAAAATGGGATGAATTTTGTCACCCACCACCGAAGCAACCTGAGCCCAAGGTCGGCAACACTGCCTAAACGTAGTTGGCGAAAATCGTACCTAAATAGACAGAAAATTATACCTAAAAAGACAGAAAAGACTTGAAATCACTCCTTCCGTCAGTAGAAGCTCTACCTCCCATGTAGGCAAGATAACACAACAGCTGCTTTGTGCTTTCGGTTTTACCAGCCCCACTTTCTCCACTAACCAAAATTGACTGACTTATACCTTCGTTGATCATAACTCTGCACAAATGTAATAAATCGTTTAACTTTAGTTAAATAACATCGAGATATTTGTTTGGGTTGGATCAAGCAAATCCCCAATTTGTTCATTCTATATCTGTAAATAATATCAAATGACATAAAAAATCATCAGCTACATTCAAAATTTAGAATTGGGCAGTTGTAAAAAAAAAACACAAATCACATACCTCGAGGAAAGAACAATGGCACTGATAATTTATCTGTTTACCTTATGTTTGCTCTTGTTCCTGAATTAAAAGTTTGAAACTCATAATAACACTTATATATCACACTTAAATCAAAAGATACAATTGTTTATGTGGTTCTTGCAGTTCTATACTTAAAGTTGATTCTTTTTTTGTGTAAATCAAAATCAAAAGTTACAATTGTTTATGTGGTTCTTGCACTTCTATACTTAAAGTTGATTCTTTTTTGTGTAAATCAAGAATGAGAACATGATTGCTTACTTTTTCGATTTAAGCAAACAGTGTCTGGAAGATTCGCGGAATAATTCCTAGATCACCACTGGCTGATAGATCTTCAACCATCGCGTCAGGTGGACCCTACAACATGTAACTTTTCCACTACCAGTCTACATGACATTAACAACCATTAAAGATACTTCCACTAAATAGTTTCCACATAAAGAATTGTCACCAAATAGTGAAAAAAGTACCTATCCATAAGCCACCATAGAAGTGTTGTAACCTGCCATTGCACTCTTAACCATGGAAACACCAACCAACTGATACACATCCTCCTATCATAACAACAATTACCTGAAAACATCAATAAATCCTTCAAATCTTATCAATTTTCATTTACTTAATTAACAACAATTGATACGAGATTTGGTTTCTATAGACCTGGCTAGATTTCGAATCAATGACCACATCCACAGTAAACTTATGATCCCCTACGACTACTGAATTATCAGAAACTTTCCGAACCGTGTAATCCTCTCTTTCCTGAGAATTAGGAGGTCTAATCCTCGCTATAACCTAACAAAAAGCCCCATCCTCAAACTCTATTTCACATATAACTTCTATAAAAACCCTAATTCCTAAGGCTGTGTTCCAGAGATCCACTTAACAGGGGGAGGGGAGGGGAGGGGAGGGAAAATGGGGTTTTTTTTGCCTGAAAATAGTCTTTCCAATTTGGAAAGACATGGAGGGGAGGGGAGGGATGGGGAGGGATTTTTAACTCGGGAACACACCGTAAGACTCCTACAACCAACAACTCTAAAAACATCAAAAAACAGTAAAATTAATCCAAATCGAAGTCCCAATCATGATCGATCAGTATTATTGTGATCACAGCTCATGCAAGAACAAAACATATGCTGGCAGTATAGCGGATATTGTGTATCAGAATATAAAGGGAACTTCGATTAATCAAATCCGGTTTCAAATCTCAAGAGCAAAATCTGGATTATAGAGATATATGAATGAAACATGAATCATAAAATAAAAACTTACCTTGTTGAGATTAAACAAATCCGGTTTCAAATCGTAGCGGTGGAAGATGATTAGATGAAGAATCGTCTCTGTACGGATGGAATTTTAGGGTTTGAAAAAGGAATGAAGAAACTAAAGAACGGATTGATCAGGTATATTATTCATTAGGGTTTGTTGATAGAATCAACGTCAGATGGGAAGTTGAAGCAGAAGGAGGAAGATGAACAACAGGCGTGAAGGAGAAGAATGTGGCGATTGAGAGATTAGGGTTTTTTAGGAGAGTGGAAGAAGCTGATGACGATTCGGCGATGAAAAAGAGCACTGATGTAGGGTAAAATACACATATTTGTCCCGTGTAAATTGTATAATTATTGTATAAGTTTTATTTGTTTTTATTTAGTTTTAGTAGTATATTATATTATTTTGTGTTTTGCCATGTCCTGGTGCAAATGGAGCAAAAACGAGTAATATGGAAACAGCCAGCCAGTTGGGCAGAGTGGGGTGCCAGAGACCGAAATAAAATTGCCACTATTTTTCTCGAATGGTCGCTATCTCTAAATTATTATTGGAGGCATATTTTTCAAGAGAAACAAAGTCCAAATCTGCCACAATGGGCCGCCAAAAAGCAGCGAATTCCATGTGCTTCTGAACATGGAAAATAGGCATTAGGCCGTTTAAATCAATTCCTCATAACAACAAAATCAAGTGTCGGTGCCAATAGTGCTCCCCCTTTGATTGGCTGACTTGGCCGGCAGGGGAATAGTGCCAGGCAGCTGTCTGGCACTACTCTATTGGTCCAACAAATTTATGATTTTATCCCGCTTTAAAATTACGATTTTGCTATCAGTTCAAAATTATGTTTTTACTCTAACTGATAAATAAATTCATGTTTTTGCTCCCAGCTAAATATTTCAATTTTGCCCCCGGTTAAAATTTACGATTTTGCCCCGTTTCATTTACAGTTTTGCCATTAGTTTTTTTTCCCTTAAAATTACGATCTTGCCATCGGTTCAAAATTATGTTTTTACCCCCACTTAAAAATAAATTTACGCTTTTGCTCCCAGCTAAAAATTTCAATTTTGCCCTCGGTTAAAAATTACGATCTTGCCCCGTATAAATTTATAGTTTTGCCATTAGTTATTTTCTCCAGCCAATTTACGATTTTGCCCTCAACTTAAATTTACATTTTGTCCATCGGTTTTGTTTGTTTTCCTGGTGAAATTACAATTTTGCTCACAGTGTAAAATTACAGTCATGCCGGCAGCTTCCTTGCACTCCCCCATTGGTCCATTTAATTTACGATTTTATCTCTGAATTAAAATTATGATTTCGCCCTAAGTTAAAAATTACGTTTTCCAATCGTTTTAGTTTTCTTAGCAAAACTATAAAGGTTTTTTGTTTTAATTGGTTTACTCGATTTAATTTTTTTTCGTGTCAAGGAGCTGCCTAACAATCGCTCATTAGTCCTGAAAAATTACAGTTTTGCCCTGAGCCCAAAATTACGGTCTTATCATCGTTTTTGTTTTTTTTCCTACCAAAATTATAGTAATCTTTTTTTAATTGATTGAGAATTATTCGGCCATCGTCCCGCAACGCGGGCGGGGCATCAACTAGTTATATACATTATTATGATGAGAGATTTAAGCCTAATACTTGGAGTTGCACGTACAATAATTCTGGACGCAAATACATAAATTACAATTTGAATTGGACGTGGAAAGTGGGCTTGGCAGGCCCACCACGTGACAGATGGGGTTGGATGTCGGCAACTTGGGACTTTAAGGATAGATATATATTACGAGACAGACGGCAGACAGGAGAAACATCACGACTGCATTCGGGGATCGGACGCAAATCAGACGAGATCACATCATCTTGGACGATTTTGAGAGCAGCTTTTACAAGAATTAAAAGTAGGGAACCGTTGGAGTAAAACGGGAAGCACACGGAACAAAGATTGACGGGTTTTACCACTCTGATTTATCTTGTTCTTAGTTTTTCTTGTTTAATTCAATGAATTCTTGTTTGAGACTTTGTGTTTTTATTTTTAAAACCATGATTGTCGGCTAAAAGCCTAAAACTACCTAGGTTATGATGATTGTTTAATAAAGTTTGGATTTTTATTCGTTAATAATGTGGTTTATGGGTTTTCTTGAAAAGTAAACGACTATGGAATTTTGATTTGGTGTATATGCGTGCTTGATATTGTTTGAATATTGATTATTGCTTCGTATGATTCTTGGTGACGGTCTTTATCACATAATAGAGTCGTGCTAGGGTTTTAGATTTTGGTGAGTGTCTATATCACGTAATAAATCTTTAATTCTTTAGGGTGAAATCGCGCAAATAACCTTAGAAGTAATATTCGGTAATCTTATAAAATCAAGTGTTCTACTAATCTTGTCGCTGTAAGGCTCGGGGTTATTAATAGGTCTCGGTTTGGTATATAGCTAGGATTAGGTTTTGTAAGAAATCGGTCTTAGTTCCCTAATCATTGCCTTGTCTATTAAACCAAGTTAGAATCCATAGTTGCCTTAGACTTTCGCGCTGTAAGGTAGATTTTCACATTAAGGCACTTTTCAAGAAGTTAGAGGACTGTAAGGAAATCTAACAACCGGTAGTCGTAACGGCCTAGGTGCGACTCCTGTCACCAAGGCTCCTTACCGACTTGCACCTTCCGAGATGCAAGAACTATCCAGTCAACTTCAGGAACTGCTCGACAAAGGATTCATTCGTCCAAGTACCTCTCTGTGGGGTGCTCCTGTGTTATTCGTCAAGAAGAAAGATGGTTCGTTTCGCATGTGTATCGACTACCGTGAACTTAATAAACTCACCATTAAGAATCGTTATCCTCTCCCTCGTATTGATGACCTATTTGATCAACTACAAGGCGCGTCCTGTTTTTCTAAAATTGATCTTCGATCTGGTTACCATCAGCTCCGTGTACTCGAAGATGATATACCTAAAACCGCTTTTCGCACTCATTATGGACACTACGAGTTCGTGGTCATGCCTTTTGGATTGACCAACGCACCCGTCGTGTTCATGGATCTTATGAATCATGTTTGTAAACCTTATCTAGATCGTTTTGTGATAGTCTTTATCGATGATATCCTTGTTTATTCTAAAACTAGAGCTGATCATGCACGACACTTACGTCTTATGCGAGAACTATTGCGTGGTGAACGCTTGTACGCTAAATTTTCTAAGTGTGAGTTTTGGATCAATGAAGTACAATTTCTAGGACACGTTGTTAGTAAACAGGGTATTCATGGTGACCCTTCTAAAATCGAAGCTGTGAAGAACTAGAGTACGCCTAATCTGCATCTGAGATTCGTTCCTTCCTAGGATTGGCGGGTTATTACCGCCGATTCATCTCTGACTTCTCTAAGATCGCCGTTCCCCTTACCACGTTGACTCAGAAAGAGAGACCTTTTGCTTGGGGTCCCGAGCAAGAGGACTCCTTTCAGACTCTTCTATGTAATGCTCCTGTCCTGACTCTCCCTAATGGGAATGATGACTTCGTGGTATATTGTGATGCCTCTAACCGTGGCTTGGGCTGTGTGCTCATGCAACGGGACAAGGTTATCGCTTATGCCTCCCGCCAACTCAAAATACATGAGAGAAACTATACTACTCACGATCTGGAGCTTGGCGCAGTTGTTTTTGCGTTAAAGATCTGGCGACACTACCTATATGGTACTAAGGGTGTGGTTTTCACAGACCATAAGAGCCTACAACACATCTTTGACCAAAAGGAGCTAAACATGCGACAGAGACGTTGGGTGGAATTGCTTAACGACTACGACTGCGAAATTCGCCATCATCCTGGCAAGGCGAATGTCGTGGCCGACCCCCTTAGTCGTAAGACTCATGCTAGTAGTATCCGCTGTTTCCATATTTCAAGTGATCCTCATGCTTGCATCCGTGAAGCTCAGTATTCGTCAGCTAAAATGAAGGTAGTCTAGTCTTTGAAATACGAGGCGCTACAATGGATCAACTTGTGACGAAGTCTAATGGACTTCAATACTATGTAAATCGCATCTGGGTGCCAGATCGCGATAACCTCCGTGAGCTCATTATGAATGAGGCTCACAAATCTCAATACTCTATTCATCCTGGTGCTGATAAGATGTACCATGATTTGCGTGTAATTTATTGGTGGCCATGTATGAAGAAGGACATTGCTGTATATGTTTCAAAATGCCTTACTTGCACGAAAGTAAAGGCTGAACATCAACGTCCTTCAGGTCTTTTGGAACAACCCGAGATCCCTGTTTGGAAATGGGATAGCCTCGCCATGGACTTTATAACTAAGTTACCTTGTACACCCTCTGGTCATGATAGTATTTGGGTAATCATTGACCGTTTGACTAAAGCCGCCCACTTTCTTCCTATTCGCGAAGATTATAAGGTGGAGAGACTTTCTAGAATCTATACCTATGAGATTATATGTCGTCATGGCATACCCCTTGACATAATCTCTGACCGTGATGGTCGTTTTACTTCACGTCTTTGGTAAAAGTTTCAGTCCGCTATGGGTTCTCATTTTAATCTTAGTACGGCGTTTCATCCTCAAACGGATGGACAGACTGGGCGTACTATTCAAACCCTAGAGGATATGCTCCGTTCCTGTGTCATCGACTTTGGTGGTAACTGGGATGTACATTTACCATTGATTGAATTCTCGTATAACAACAGCTATCATTCCAATATTCAGATGGCTCCTTTCGAAGCTTTATATGGTCGCAAGTGCCGATCTCCTCTCAGCTGGCATGAGGTTGGTGAAAAGCAACTTACTGGCCCTGAAATTATTCAAGAGACAACGGATAAGATCCTTCAGATCCGTGATAACTTGATCAAGGCTAGGAGCAGACAAAAGAGCTATGCTGATAAAAGGCGCAAGCCTCTGGAATTTGATGTTGGAGATCGGGTTCTTCTCAAGGTATCTCCCTAGAAGGGAGTAGTTCGTTTTGGTAAGAAGGGAAAGCTTGCTCCTCGCTATGTGGGTCCTTTTACGATACTCGAAAGGATTGGCAAGGTGGCGTACCGACTCGACCTGCCACAAGAACTAAACAACGTACATTCGGTGTTCCACGTATCTAATCTTCGTAAATGCCTAGCCGACGAAGAACTACAGGTTCCCCTCGAAGACTTGCAAGTAAATGAGACTTTACACTTTGTGGAGAAACCGGTCGAAATCGTGGACCGAGGTATCAAGCGACTGAGGCGCAGCAAGATTATCATCGTCAAGGTTCGATTGGAAGGAAAGCGTGGCGCTGAATTTACTTGGGAACTTGAGAGCGAGATGAAGACCAAGTATCCGCAGCTCTTTGAGATGTCTTCCTCTTAGATTTCGGGGACGAAATCTCCTATAGAAGGGGAGACTGTAACGCCCTGCGTCCCTGAACTTTTAACTTTTGTCAATTTTAGTCCTTATACTATGAGAAACTTGACACTTATGATACTTAATACTATGAGACTTGACTCTTAATACTAGATTCTTGAGACTTGATTCTTGAAACTTGATACTTAATACTAGACACTTGATACTTTGAAACTAGATTCTTGACACTCGATGCTAGATACTTGATTCTTGACTCTTGAGACTCGTGAAACTTGAGACTTGGTTGAACGAGAGACTAGAGGCTTGACGTTTATGTAAACTTGGAAACTTTTGTGATAATGATATCATCTTGTCATATGATAATGTTACACAATAATACGCAACGCAACGCTTAATCTAACTCGTAAAGACGAACCAAAGACGGAAAAGTGGCAAAGGATTGGACTGTCCGAATCCGATCAGATGACCATCCGATCGGAGGGCTATTCGATCGAACAGCCATCCGATCAAGCTGCCACACCACCTTCACTCCTCTCTTGCACTATAAATAGGACCTGTAATATCATTCTTCAGTGATGTGACAGCCTCCTTCTGCCCAGACGCACGCCCTCTCACTTTCGAGCACTTTTCTTCCATTTCCCCGACGATTTCGGTATGTTTTACACTCGATTCTTGTACAACTTCAATCTATACACTATTCTCTACATGATTCTTCTTCGAAATCACACTTTTCACCCTAAAATCTCTAAGATTTGAGCTCTTGAGGATGACGTCATCATGGCGGTTTGTACAAATAGTTGTGTGATGTCATTCCAGTCAAGATCCAGCTCAGATCTAAGGAATTTCATGCGCTTCTGTATCAAATCTTTACTAAATCTAAGTTTTTCGGTCAGTTTTATGTTCAACTTTAAACTTTCTTAAACTTTTACTTAAAAGCGGTGGAATCCGGACCCAAACGGGCTGTAGACTTGATGATTAGTCTGGAGTCGGCTTGAAAATGGATTATCACCGGAGAAGATGGCCAGATTACGGATTCAGACATGAACACCGTCAAGAACAGACACCTGATCGGACGGGGTGATTCCCACCAGGTCAGACCAGGCGGAGCCTTGATAAGTTTTTTCGTTGTCTCGATGCATACCATGTCGTCACCGTCAAACTCGAAACTTAGAAACTTTACAAGGTTACAAAAGGGACAAAATCATTACAGTCGAAGTCGAATGACAATCCGATCGGACTGCTGTCCGATCGAGTGGCCATCCGATCAAGGGTCATGTGCCTTACAACCTTGAATACTTGGACTATCTTGAATCGGAAACTTTGAACTTTGAAACTTGCACACGAAGGGTCATTCGACCGAACGGCCATCTGATCGGATGACCATCCGATCGAATGACTTAGTATAAACACTTCAAAAGTCAACATTTTTGGAAACTCAACTTTGGATCGAATAACCATTCGATCGAATGGCCATCCGTACGGATGACCATCCGATCGGATGGCGATCCGTTTGAATCACATAAGTCATCCGTCCGGATGGCCATCCGATCAGAAGGACTGATCCGACACTTTCCATAATTCTCGTTATTCTACTCGACGCTTATCTGTTAATCAATAATCAGGCTAGTTCAGACCTCCCTTTGATCCAATCTATAGGTGCCGATACTTAAGCACCCACTGTGAGTATATTTGATCCCTTTTCGTTTTAAACTTTTGGGATGCAACATGTATTCTATGAAACTTGGAAACTATTTGAAATCTAACTCTATCCTCAATGTGAAACTTGATACTTTTGGATTCTTGATTCTTGATTCTTTATGCTATGTGAACGTTTAATCCTTGTGTGTAGTTCCGCCTTAACAATAGTAGCGCTATAGGAAGATGCACCTCCCCATTATTCTCGGGGGTATTGTTAGGAGGATTCTATTTGCTTTTCTTAATTCTTGGGAAAGTGGTTAAAGCATCGGGACACTTGGGCGATCACTTGGACTGCGTAAACTAGCATGGCTGAAACTATTTTATATGTTTACATGACGGATATATATGAGTCTTTTAAACTATTATTCTACGTACTCAAACTTGTATACTCGCCAGTACATTATTGTATTGACTTTATTTTAATACATGTTGCAGGCTGATAGGATGCTATGATCAAGAAACTAGCTAGGATGCTGCTTAGAAACACATCATATCTAAACTAGAAACCTGAGACAATGTTGATGTTTTGTATTCCGATACTATGTGTTGTGGTTGATGTTTGATTTAGACAAGTTTGCATGAAACCAATTAATTACTATTGAAACTACTAGTGTTATGGAAACTCATGAGCAATCTGAACCCTTAGTGCCGCACCCCGATGTTTCCGCCATCGTTTGGGGTGTGACACTTGAGGGGGCGTTTTTTGCCCAATCCCGCCCAAACACGCCGACCAACCACCCCCTGGGCGTGTTTGGCCAGTTTTTTTGTTTTGGCGTTTTTTAAATCATGTTTTTGGGGTAATTTTTTGGCCAATCAGATCGTTTGCAACGGTCAGATTTTTATTTTTTTTTTCTTTTTTCATTTCTCACCTATACACACACTTCTACTCCACCATTTACAAAAAAAAAAACCTCTACAATCTCAAATATTAAACCATTTTATAAAAAAATGGGTTCCCCTAATTCTTCGTCCATCGCAAATTATTACTATGGAGAGTTTTTAGCGGATGATGGTGAATCCACCGATGAGGAGGTCGAGCAAGAGGCGGTTACGAGTGCTTGTCAATTAGCGGTGCGATATATGAAGCATTGTAGCCGGCTCGAACTTGAAATTAAAACAAGAGATTCTGTTGAACGAGACCGACGTGCGGCAAACGATCGGTTGATGAAAGATTATTTCGAAGAAGCGCCAACATATCCGAACCCAGAAGTTTTCAGGCGTCGTTTCCGGATAAGTAAGCGTTTGTTTCTACGCATCGTCGAGGACTTTGAAAACAACTTCGATTATTTTAAACAAAAAGCGGATGCAAAAAGGACACTTGGATTCACCGGTATTCAAAAGTGTATGTCATCGCTACGAGTCCTTGCTTACGGAAACACGACCGACATCAACGAATGAGTATTTAAAAATGGCCGAGAAAACAACACGAGACACCTTGGAGCATTTTTGTCGCGGTACATTCCTATACTTTACTATAAACATTACAAGTATTTTTTTTATTTTTTTAGCTTATGGTTGTATACGTTTGTTAAAGGTATTATAAATTTGTACGATGCGCGTTATCTGAGAACGCCCACTTGGTACGACCTTCAATAGATTTACGAGGTCCATTATAATGAGCATGGTTTGCCGGGTATGATGGGGAGCTTGGATTGTATGCATTGATGTTGGGATAACTGTCCGACCGCATGGCGAGGTCAACACACATGGGGTGACCAAAAAGGACCTACTGTTATTCTTCAGGCGGTTGCCTCAAAGGACCTTTGGGTTTGGTCGGCTTACTTTGGCGTGGTCGGGTCATGCAATGACATAAATGTTTTTGAACAATCTCCGTTGTTAGAGGACTATATTTCTGGCAGAGCTCCAAAAGCCTCTTTCTACGCAAATGGAAACTATTACCCCCATGGATACTATTTGTGCGACATAATTTATCCTAGGTATTCGATGGTCGTGAAGACTTTTAGTGATCCGTTCGATGAAAAAAGAGCACACTTTAAAAAGGTTCAAGAGTCTGCGCGGAAAGACATTGATAGATGCTTTGGGGTTCTTAAACAACGATGACAATATTTGAGAAATCCTTGTCGTGCATGGACCAAGCAAAAAATGAGAGATGCTATGTACGCTTATATAATCATGCACAACATGATTTTGGAAGACGAAGGAAAGACGATATGCCAGAGTTATGTACCGGAAGCTGTTCAGGAGGAGCATCCGCAAGCGTCAATGGAAGAAAGAGTGAATAATGCACGAGAATTGCGTTACGAACCCCACCATTCCGCGTTAACGGTTGATCTAGTACAACACGCATGGTCGACTCGGTATATCCCAACTGAGGAAGACGAAGATGACGAGAATGACAAAAGCTAAGACGAAAATTAATGTATTTTTTAAGTATGTATAGTGGGTTTTAATAAAATTAGCCTTTAAAAAAAACTAATGTTAATAAACTTTTTCTAATTAGTTCCTTCTTTAATGCACATGAAAGTATTTTTTTTTCACTATATTAATTATTAGACAGCCAGGCATGCGGTAAAATATTATGATAAACTAAGCTCCTTTAAGGCATGAAATCTACTACAAAGCTAATATGTTCTTTTAAAATCCTTAACTTTTATATTGTCTTTACTCTTTACCAACTCCCATCATGAACCATATCTTCGGAGAGATGGAAGAGCATTCACTTTGGATCCTCCATGTTAATGTGAGTGAGTGAGTGAGGTCTGTATATCATATAGAGTGTTTTTGAGTGGTTACGAATGTGGGATAGAGAAAATGTTATTGTTGTTCATTAATAAATTTAAAAAAAAAAATTTGTTCACCCTCTACATTTTTTTAGCATTTTTGAAATTAGTTGTGAATGTACGAGAGAAAATGTAACGAATTATATATTATAAATTAGCAACTACTTTGAGCTTGGATGGGTTGTACCCTTAGCTTTGGGTGTTTTCCAAAAAAAAATTGGTTGTGGCTTGTAACTTCTGCTTCTTTGATGAACATGGACTTGAAGCTTGGGCGGTTGTTGGGGCTTTACACGTGTTGTATCATTTGTTCTTCCCTCATAAACCATTCCTTCCTTTCTCTTTCTCTCATCACCTTCTCTGGTTTATGATTTATCTCACCATGAAAGACGCGAATCAATCGTTTTCTGTATGCTACTACGAAGATGCAAAGGAATCGCCGTTCATCGGCTTCGATTTGTTCTCCTCTCGGCTTCTGTTGGATTCCGTTTTCAAAGGTTGGTTTTGATATAAAATCCCGAATCGGTGTTCGGCAGAGGTCTTTCGATGCCTGGAGTTTCTAAGCCTTCGATTTGCTTCCATTTTCGACAATGTGATACAAAAACCCAAACCGGTCTGTTACTATTTGCTTCTCCTTTTGTTGTTGTGGTTTCTGATATGAAATCCTAAGTCGTTGGTTTGTTGACGACTTCTAATGATGAAATCATCTACGTTTGAGGCTGTGATGAATGTGTAAGTGTGATATTCAGACTCTGTGATGCATTATAACTCATTGCAAACTGATACAACACATTTTAACCTAAAGAGAAAAAGAAAGACATTTGATTTGGACCATCATTATTACTTCTCATCTTTAGTTCTAGGCCACTGGCTACAAAAGATAACGAGAATGTCTTGTTGCCTTTCATTTTCTAATAATCAACTTAGTTATAGATAAGTTCATTAAGGATCAGGGGAGCTCAGATGAGCAGAATTAGTTGGTTGTAGGGAAAGAAGGATAGTTAACTTGTCGTGTCAGCAAAACATGAACAATTTTGAGTTCCATACGAGAAAGAGTTAAAGACAATTTTTATTGCTTCTGAGTATACGTGGGAGGCATCAATTAGGTATTAACTACATCGAATGTCATACACATGAGAAAACATGTTTCCGGTTTCAGTCTTGGATTCATAGGTTATTATTTGAGAACAGTTTGTTGTTTCCGAAGGCTATTATGGTTGTGGTAAAGGGTGTTGCTTGGCGTGTCATAAACGAGGACGGCAAGTGCGATGTTTTTTCACTTGCAACCCGTGTTGTAGCCAAAACGGTCAATTTGAGCGGAATCGTTTTCCCTTTGAGGTTGTTGGTAAATCATCTTGTGTTTTGTGTATAATGCTACTGCTCTATTCATTCTGCAGTATAACAGAGCGTTTTTGGATAGGAAGCGGAAGGCAGCAGTGGTTGATCATCATGTTTGGCGGTCGTCTGCGTTGATGCGGCACAACATAGATAGTGTACCACCCGTGCAGCCTGATGTCAATGGACCAGTTTTCGCCTAATGTGAAGTTCATCCTTGTAAGGACACTCGACCTGGTGAGCAACTTATTATTCATTTCTTTATGTAATCAACTTATCAGAGTTTTTGGATTTGCATATCTTGTAATTATATCATCTCTTTATATTATGTGAGCTTTCTACCCCTAATCTCTTATTACCTTCTACATTTTACTTGAATTTGTTAGTGATGGCTTGTAGTTATCTCATTTATTATAGACATTGGTATTAATATGTTGATTTTTGCATAATTATTTTGTTTTAGTGATGACAGTTGCATATACTTGATGTTTGTAGGTTGGGAGCAACATCAAACAAAAGCAAAGATAGTAGGAAAAGTGGCCTTATAACACTATAAAAATTAACACTAATGAAAAAGGAAATGACGAAGGAGATGCTGCTTTGATTTATGTGGAAGTTCAAATGGATCAGAAAAGTAGGAAAACCTAAGTTTCGCTTCAAAGCATGTGTGGGGTACTCACAGTGGTTGGTTAACTTTTTACATTGGATATATATTTCGGTTATCTAATGAATTGTACAATAATACACTTATTAGATGGACATATATATATTTTGGTTATCTATGAATTGTAAAATAATAGACTTATGAAGTTCTAACTGTTCAAATTATATGATTTACATAAATAGTGATTAACGCCGAGGGCCAAAAAAAATTACGCACCACAAAGTTAAGAACTTTGCTTGATGTCATACGCTATCCCCCTATTTTTATGTTTCGACCTTCATTGCCCGCGCCACAACGCGCGCGGGTCGAATTTCTAGTTAAAATATAAAAACTATGATTTAATTGAAAATGAGGGGAAAAAGATACTGACTTTTAGTATAATAATAAAGATAGAGAATGTGAATCAATTGTGAATGCTCTAAGTCAAGCAAATCATACTTAATCTACACATCCTAAATCAGTTTGGATCTCATCTACTCCTCCCCTCCAAAGTTCTAACCGCATATATAGTGTGTCTCCTCCTAACATGACCAAACTATCTCACATCACTTCCCTTATTTTACTAGAAGTCAACTCTGATCCCCCCCCCTTTTAGGGGAGACGGGGCGCTCCGTGGTGGCACAGTGACCACGCATGGATCCCTGTGGAACACCGCCGCCGCTCAATCCTATCACGCGTGGTGGTGATCACGTGTGGGGGTGACAATGCGTGAATGTTTCAAATGTTATCTCACAGATCAGGGAACGACTGAACATGTTATCTTACAAGATCAGTGATGGGCACCCCTACTAAAATCCATCACTAGTGATGAAATCAAGTTCAATAACGTGACAGAACATGATTGGGTGTGGTGCGTGATGGAAAGTGAAGCACCCTCACCTCCCTTATAAAGATAAATAAATAATTTATTAAAAATCAAGTCTAGCTACAGGTCTTGTTTGTAGATTCGAACAGTCAGATCAATAAGGAATTAAGGAACAAAACCAAATGACCAAAATGAAAACGAGTTATGAAATTTTAATAAAACCGGTTGTGTGATGGTTTTTCGTTTGATCGGTCACGGGGTTGTTGGTTATTATTTATGTATCTTTATTAAAAAGAATCAGGGTCGTAGACCTAAGCTTTTAACTTCATTAAAAAGAATCAGGAGTAGGGTTGTATGTAACACCCCAAAACCCGAATGTTTATATTCGTTAAATGTTCTAATATGGTACATCAAGAAATAAATAAATAACTAGGTTATTTGTCCTAGTCAAAAGTATGGTAGAAACAAATAAGGAATGAAAGTGGTGTCAATTCTAATTAGTGACAAAACTTGAGGGACCAAAAAGGTTAGGATGGAAAGATGGGTTTTATTTATGAAAATCAACACACACCAACACACACATTCGTGTGTTCTAGAAATGAGCAGGAGCTCTCATGAGAGCTCAAGAAACCCTAAACGTGAAGAATCATCAAATTGAAGGGCAAATCAAGGTCTAAATTCATGAATGAACACGGATTAATGATCACCTTCTCATGGGGATTGTAAGGTATGTCTTAAAGATTTGATTGGTGATTATGCACGAAGTGGGTTATGTTGTAAATCATGAAATTGTATGAAATTGAGCATGAGTATGTGTAAGATTCATCATTTAGAACATGGATTATGCATGAATTAGGTTAATTTGATGTTTAAGGGTGAAACCCGTTTGTTATGGTGAAGATGATGACATGGGTAAATCATCTATGTCTAAGTTCTTGCTTAATATTGATGTATTATGAGTTGTATGACGTATTCTTGTTAGAAGAATTGAAAGAGATGTGATACTAGTATGTTTGATGTTTATGCATGTATGAATCATGTTGATTAGGAGGAAGAAATTGATGAATTGGGTATGAGATTAGAATGATATGCATGAACTAATTGTACACTATGCTTACAAGGTAGTACATATATCAAAAGTATGATGAATTATGAAGAACTTAAGATTAGATCACTTGTAAGTGATTAACAAGTAGTTATGAAGTGGGTTTTAGATGATGTAATGTAAATTGATGATTCACTTATGTTAATAATGTTTGGAATCATACATGCGTGTGAATGTTTAAAGAAATGGGATAAGAAATGATGAATTGTTGTTAGATGAAGTGAATAAAATGTGATGATAACATGATTGATGTTTAATTTAAATACCCCATGTTGGATTGTAGAAGCATTTGATGAACTATGTATGAATTTAGAAGATTGTGTATGAATAAGTTGTACGTTATGCTTAAAAGGTAGTACGTACATCAAGTGAATGATAAAATGTATATGGTGTCGTCCGTATAGTCGATTATGATGTTACGGGTATATGTTGATAAGTCGATAATTATGTATGATTAATAGTTGACTTTTGAAAGTCAACTAAGTATAAGAAACATGAGTTGACTCGTTGTCGTAAATGTAGGTTGATGAGAAGTCGTATGGTACATGTAATAGCAATCCGTGTTAAATGTAATGACATGATGAGTTACATGAGTTAAACGTATACGGACATGATTATATGAGTTATGTTTGTTAGAAATGAATAATGAAAGTTAAGTGTGATATATGGGATTGATACGATTGTTATCATGTACAAATGAGTATGCTAATGATAGCGTGATTTCGATGACATGGAAGTATAGGAATCATGTAGACACGGAATCAGGCACGGAAGGCTAACGGGTCAAGAAGTGGCGAGGAACGAATGGGAACACGGATGCATGAGGTAAGTGATTCCGTAATCACTTCTTAGTTGTTTATGTAAAGTTATATGCAATTTAATTAAATATGATAATTGAGGTCAAGGAGGAATGAATTGTATGATATCGATGAAGTATTAAACGGATCTTAGCTTTGATCCGAGCAAGGTATGTATGATTAGGAATTGTAGCTAAGTAGTAGGATTGGTTACTTATGCAAGGAAACCCTTTGTTTTTAAGGATAGAGTAACAAAAACGCCCTTGATACGTATTTCGGGCAAACGCCCTTAAACGTCGTTTGGAAATGAGCTATTCGATTAGAGTGATGTCTTTGTCAAGTGTGAAAGCGAAGTGTAGAGTTTTGTATGTCGTAGACCTTTTAATGCACAAATACCCATAACGGGTCAAAACAAGCTTTTGAGCGAAAATGGGTTAGGAGAATGCTAGACATCCGAGAAATTAATCTTTTATGATAGGCGTCAATGAAATTATTAAGTTCATATGAGATTGAGGTCAAATAAACATATTTTGTTGATAAATGCACGAACGGGTCAAATAATGAGAAGATGATAATAAGCCGAATGTATGTAAGCTAAGAATTTCCTTAATCCGGATGTGGGATTTTAAGTCCATATGATAGAATGTGAATTTACAAGCGTGTAGGAAGAAACGGGAGGTTAAACGGGTAAACGGTTCAAAAGCTACGCGCGTTTTAGTGCGTTCGGACGACGAAACGGATCTGCAGAAAAGGGACTTTTCTAGAGGCCGTCGCCGACGGGTTCCCACCCCGTCGCCGACGGGTTCCCACCCCGTCGCCGACGGGCTCCCAAATGTGTGAAAGAGGCCGACGGCCTAACTGACTGGTTACGGGTTAAAGTGGGCGACGGGCATTTTAGGAGGCCGTCGCCGACGGGTACCCACCCCGTCGCCGACGGGCTGTCTAGCCCACTTCTCCGTTTTGCTTAATTTTGCTTTTCCAAATGATCCGTAACGCGTCCCGATGATTCGTAAAGTTTCTTATGAGCATATAGGGATGCACATAAGTAGATAAGCATGTACATATGTTTATAAGTATCCGTATACGTACGTAGAACTTATGTAAGTAGGTATGTATGAAAGTATGTAAGTTTATAGTGTGGGAACAAGTACTAGTTATGTATGTATAAATGTATATGTGTAGATATCGGTTTATGTAGGTACGCAAGTATTTATTTAAGAGCATGAGCATCATGTGATTGAATATGAAGATACATACGCGTGTAGGTATGTATAAAGATATGCATAAGTAATACATGTATGTAAAGGCGTGGTAAAGGTATGTACGAATGTAAATGTGTATGTATGTATGTATAATGATATGTATGAGCGTATGCACGTATGTGAAAATGTAGGAAATGTGTGTACTTATGTAGTTGAGTATGAATGTATATATATAAAGATGTGTATGAGTGTGTGCACGTATGTAAAGCTGAAGGAAAGGTATGTACGTAGGTAGAGATGTATGTAAGTTTAATGTATGTACGTATGTAAACATGATTTAAACCCGTTGAGGGTTAACATTAATAATGGTGTACATTGAGAATGAAAAGTATGCAGGTACATTATTGAAGCCTCATCAGGAAATGGATACGCAGATGAAATGCTTAAAGTTTGTTAAAGAACGAAATGGAAAGTGTGCATGAATGAGCTTGTTTATATAACGTGTGCTAATGTTTCGAATGTATGTGGTGAATGCAGGTTGTGTGGATAACAGGCGATTATAACAAGGATTAGAGATCGAAGATCGAGTCACAAGATAGATTGTACGGGGACGTTGAATGTAAAATGTAGCAATCACAAGCTATATTTTTAATTAGTAAATAAGAGGATGACGGATTTATGAATAAGAGTTATGTTAAAGTTAAACTTTAAATAAGTTGAGGTATTTATAAAGAAAGAAATTTTATGGTTCGTGTTTTCCGCTGCGACTTTTGTCATGTATGAATATGGGTGTAACAAGTTGGTATCAGAGCCCTGGTTTGAGAGAATTAAGTACGAGAGTATAGGTACTTGAACTCAAACCTGTGTGCTCTTGAGATAAGGAACCCGTACAATCCATGACTCGGTCAAGATCTGAAGGTAGAAAGGGAATGAAAACGTATATGTAAGCATTCATATGAAGAAACTAACGGTTATATTATGTGTAAGGTAAGCATAACTGCTTGGAAAGGATGATCCGGGAATGCGGTCTAGAACCGGCATCAAGGCAAGTGATAAGACAAATGAACCCCAGGTATGTAAATTCAACGTGTGGGAGTATGAAGTGGTATAATTAAGCAAGTGAAGGAAAATTTTAAATGAAAAATAATGATAAGAATGGTAATGAAGTTTTGGAAATGTTACACGTGCCGAAACCTAATTCTTCGGACATAAGGTGACAATTACACGAAGACACGAATCTAGTGTGTGGATTGTGTACCTGGCCAGTACACAAGAAACGCATGACCTTCGTGAGCCCATGATAATTGTTACAGGTGTGTCCGTTAGAATTAAGTAGTAGGTGGACGTGAGGGTGAAGAGAAATGTAAGACTCTCAAGAATGAGAGCATGAAATGCTATGCTAGAATCCGCGAGACGGATTCGAAATATGAAATGCTATGTTAGAATCCGCGAGACGGATTCGAAACATGAAATGCTATGCTAGAATCCGCGAGACGGATTCGAAACATGAAATGCTATGCTAGAATCCGCGAGACGGATTCGAAACATGAAATGCTATGCTAGAATCCGCGAGACGGATTCGAAATATGAAATGCTATGCTAGAATCCGCGAGACGGATTCGAAACATGAAATGCTATGCTAGAATCCGCGAGACGGATTCGAAATATGAAATGCTATGTTAGAATCCGCGAGACGGATTCGAAATATGAAATGCTATGTTAGAATCCGCGAGACGGATTCGAAACATGAAATGCTATGCTAGAATCCGCGAGACGGATTCGAAACATGAAATGCTATGCTAGAATCCGCGAGACGGATTCGAAACATGAAATGCTATGCTAGAATCCGCGAGACGGATTCGAAACATGAAATGCTATGCTAGAATCCGCGAGACGGATTCGAAACATGAAATGCTATGCTAGAATCCGCGAGACGGATTCGAAACATGAAATGCTATGCTAGAATCCGCGAGACGGATTCGAAACATGAAATGCTATGCTAGAATCCGCGAGACGGATTCGAAACATGAAATGCTATGCTAGAATCCGCGAGACGGATTCGAAACATGAAATGCTATGCTAGAATCCGCGAGACGGATTCGAAACATGAAATGCTATGCTAGAATCCGCGAGACGGATTCGAAACATGAAATGCTATGCTAGAATCCGCGAGACGGATTCAAAACATGAAAGAAGTTAAAGTATAAATGAAATGTTTGAAACCGTTAGATGGATTCAAAACATAAAAAGGATGTAATGAATGCCTTTATAAGTAAGCATGAATGGAAAGAAGTACGAATGCGTACCTCAATGCATCTATGATAAGTAAGAAAAGTCAGTTTACCTTAAAAGGTCAAACGGCAAAGATAGGCAAAATAAGTAACCAGAATAAAAGAATTGCATGTAAGGAATGAAACATGGAATGTGTAATAACATGTACATAAGAAGTTGTGAAAGGATTTTAGATGAGTACTCATCTAGTATAAAGAATGTTTGAATGAAATATGCTAACTGCTAAATTGTTGATGATAATGTTAGAACTCTTGATGTGACTATTAAGTCAAACATAGATGTGTGTGTGCAAGAGGAAAGGAGAAAGGTTTCGGGGACGAAACCTTATTTAAGGGGGGTAGACTTGTAACACCCCAAAACCCGAATGTTTATATTCGTTAAATGTTCTAATATGGTACATCAAGAAATAAATAAATAACTAGGTTATTTGTCCTAGTCAAAAGTATGGTAGAAACAAATAAGGAATGAAAGTGGTGTCAATTCTAATTAGTGACAAAACTTGAGGGACCAAAAAGGTTAGGATGGAAAGATGGGTTTTATTTATGAAAATCAACACACACCAACACACACATTCGTGTGTTCTAGAAATGAGCAGGAGCTCTCATGAGAGCTCAAGAAACCCTAAACGTGAAGAATCATCAAATTGAAGGGCAAATCAAGGTCTAAATTCATGAATGAACACGGATTAATGATCACCTTCTCATGGGGATTGTAAGGTATGTCTTAAAGATTTGATTGGTGATTATGCACGAAGTGGGTTATGTTGTAAATCATGAAATTGTATGAAATTGAGCATGAGTATGTGTAAGATTCATCATTTAGAACATGGATTATGCATGAATTAGGTTAATTTGATGTTTAAGGGTGAAACCCGTTTGTTATGGTGAAGATGATGACATGGGTAAATCATCTATGTCTAAGTTCTTGCTTAATATTGATGTATTATGAGTTGTATGACGTATTCTTGTTAGAAGAATTGAAAGAGATGTGATACTAGTATGTTTGATGTTTATGCATGTATGAATCATGTTGATTAGGAGGAAGAAATTGATGAATTGGGTATGAGATTAGAATGATATGCATGAACTAATTGTACACTATGCTTACAAGGTAGTACATATATCAAAAGTATGATGAATTATGAAGAACTTAAGATTAGATCACTTGTAAGTGATTAACAAGTAGTTATGAAGTGGGTTTTAGATGATGTAATGTAAATTGATGATTCACTTATGTTAATAATGTTTGGAATCATACATGCGTGTGAATGTTTAAAGAAATGGGATAAGAAATGATGAATTATTGTTAGATGAAGTGAATAAAATGTGATGATAACATGATTGATGTTTAATTTAAATACCCCATGTTGGATTGTAGAAGCATTTGATGAACTATGTATGAATTTAGAAGATTGTGTATGAATAAGTTGTACGTTATGCTTAAAAGGTAGTACGTACATCAAGTGAATGATAAAATGTATATGGTGTCGTCCGTATAGTCGATTATGATGTTACGGGTATATGTTGATAAGTCGATAATTATGTATGATTAATAGTTGACTTTTGAAAGTCAACTAAGTATAAGAAGCATGAGTTGACTCGTTGTCGTAAATGTAGGTTGATGAGAAGTCGTATGGTATATGTAATAGCAATCCGTGTTAAATGTAATGACATGATGAGTTACATGAGTTAAACGTATACGGACATGATTATATGAGTTATGTTTGTTAGAAATGAATAATGAAAGTTAAGTGTGATATATGGGATTGATACGATTGTTATCATGTACAAATGAGTATGCTAATGATAGCGTGATTTCGATGACATGGAAGTATAGGAATCATGTAGACACGGAATCAGGCACGGAAGGCTAACGGGTCAAGAAGTGGCGAGGAACGAATGGGAACACGGATGCATGAGGTAAGTGATTCCGTAATCACTTCTTAGTTGTTTATGTAAAGTTATATGCAATTTAATTAAATATGATAATTGAGGTCAAGGAGGAATGAATTGTATGATATCGATGAAGTATTAAACGGATCTTAGCTTTGATCCGAGCAAGGTATGTATGATTAGGAATTGTAGCTAAGTAGTAGGATTGGTTACTTATGCAAGGAAACCCTTTGTTTTTAAGGATAGAGTAACAAAAACGCCCTTGATACGTATTTCGGGCAAACGCCCTTAAACGTCGTTTGGAAATGAGCTATTCGATTAGAGTGATGTCTTTGTCAAGTGTGAAAGCGAAGTGTAGAGTTTTGTATGTCGTAGACCTTTTAATGCACAAATACCCATAACGGGTCAAAACAAGCTTTTGAGCGAAAATGGGTTAGGAGAATGCTAGACATCCGAGAAATTAATCTTTTATGATAGGCGTCAATGAAATTATTAAGTTCATATGAGATTGAGGTCAAATAAACATATTTTGTTGATAAATGCACGAACGGGTCAAATAATGAGAAGATGATAATAAGCCGAATGTATGTAAGCTAAGAATTTCCTTAATCCGGATGTGGGATTTTAAGTCCATATGATAGAATGTGAATTTACAAGCGTGTAGGAAGAAACGGGAGGTTAAACGGGTAAACGGTTCAAAAGCTACGCGCGTTTTAGTGCGTTCGGACGACGAAACGGATCTGCAGAAAAGGGACTTTTCTAGAGGCCGTCGCCGACGGGTTCCCACCCCGTCGCCGACGGGCTCCCAAATGTGTGAAAGAGGCCGACGGCCTAACTGACTGGTTACAGGTTAAAGTGGGCGACGGGCATTTTAGGAGGCCGTCGCCGACGGGTACCCACCCCGTCGCCGACGGGCTGTCTAGCCCACTTCTCCATTTTGCTTAATTTTGCTTTTCCAAATGATCCGTAACGCGTCCCGATGATTCGTAAAGTTTCTTATGAGCATATAGGGATGCACATAAGTAGATAAGCATGTACATATGTTTATAAGTATCCGTATACGTACGTAGAACTTATGTAAGTAGGTATGTATGAAAGTATGTAAGTTTATAGTGTGGGAACAAGTACTAGTTATGTATGTATAAATGTATATGTGTAGATATCGGTTTATGTAGGTACGCAAGCATTTATTTAAGAGCATGAGCATCATGTGATTGAATATGAAGATACATACGCGTGTAGGTATGTATAAAGATATGCACAAGTAATACATGTATGTAAAGGCGTGGTAAAGGTATGTACGAATGTAAATGTGTATGTATGTATGTATAATGATATGTATGAGCGTATGCACGTATGTGAAAATGTAGGAAATGTGTGTACTTATGTAGTTGAGTATGAATGTATATATATAAAGATGTGTATGAGTGTGTGCACGTATGTAAAGCTGAAGGAAAGGTATGTACGTAGGTAGAGATGTATGTAAGTTTAATGTATGTACGTATGTAAACATGATTTAAACCCGTTGAGGGTTAACATTAATAATGGTGTACATTGAGAATGAAAAGTATGCAGGTACATTATTGAAGCCTCATCAGGAAATGGATACGCAGATGAAATGCTTAAAGTTTGTTAAAGAACGAAATGGAAAGTGTGCATGAATGAGCTTGTTTATATAACGTGTGCTAATGTTTCGAATGTATGTGGTGAATGCAGGTTGTGTGGATAACAGGCGATTATAACAAGGATTAGAGATCGAAGATCGAGTCACAAGATAGATTGTACGGGGACGTTGAATGTAAAATGTAGCAATCACAAGCTATATTTTTAATTAGTAAATAAGAGGATGACGGATTTATGAATAAGAGTTATGTTAAAGTTAAACTTTAAATAAGTTGAGGTATTTATAAAGAAAGAAATTTTATGGTTCGTGTTTTCCGCTGCGACTTTTGTCATGTATGAATATGGGTGTAACAAGTTGGTATCAGAGCCCTGGTTTGAGAGAATTAAGTACGAGAGTATAGGTACTTGAACTCAAACCTGTGTGCTCTTGAGATAAGGAACCCGTACAATCCATGACTCGGTCAAGATCTGAAGGTAGAAAGGGAATGAAAACGTATATGTAAGCATTCATATGAAGAAACTAACGGTTATATTATGTGTAAGGTAAGCATAACTGCTTGGAAAGGATGATCCGGGAATGCGGTCTAGAACCGGCATCAAGGCAAGTGATAAGACAAATGAACCCCAGGTATGTAAATTCAACGTGTGGGAGTATGAAGTGGTATAATTAAGCAAGTGAAGGAAAATTTTAAATGAAAAATAATGATAAGAATGGTAATGAAGTTTTGGAAATGTTACACGTGCCGAAACCTAATTCTTCGGACATAAGGTGACAATTACACGATGACACGAATCTAGTGTGTGGATTGTGTACCTGGCCAGTACATAAGAAACGCATGACCTTCGTGAGCCCATGATAATTGTTACAGGTGTGTCCGTTAGAATTAAGTAGTAGGTGGACGTGAGGGTGAAGAGAAATGTAAGACTCTCAAGAATGAGAGCATGAAATGCTATGCTAGAATCCGCGAGACGGATTCGAAATATGAAATGCTATGTTAGAATCCGCGAGACGGATTCGAAACATGAAATGCTATGCTAGAATCCGCGAGACGGATTCGAAACATGAAATGCTATGCTAGAATCCGCGAGACGGATTCGAAACATGAAATGCTATGCTAGAATCCGCGAGACGGATTCGAAACATGAAATGCTATGCTAGAATCCGCGAGACGGATTCGAAACATGAAATGCTATGTTAGAATCCGCGAGACGGATTCGAAACATGAAATGCTATGTTAGAATCCGTGAGACGGATTCGAAACATGAAATGCTATGCTAGAATCCGCGAGACGGATTCGAAACATGAAATGCTATGCTAGAATCCGCGAGACGGATTCGAAACATGAAATGCTATGCTAGAATCCGCGAGACGGATTCGAAACATGAAATGCTATGCTAGAATCCGCGAGACGGATTCGAAACATGAAATGCTATGCTAGAATCCGCGAGACGGATTCGAAACATGAAATGCTATGCTGGAAATGTTGTTTAGAAAGACAAATTATTATAACGGTTTAGTTTATCATCATATCGTTTTATAAAGATAAATAAATAATTTATTAAAAATCAAGTCTAGCTACAGGTCTTGTTTGTAGATTCGAACAGTCTGATCAATAAGGAATTAAGGAACAAATCCAAATGACCAAAATGAAAACGAGTTATGAAATTTTAATAAAACTGGTTGTGTGATGGTTTTTCGTTTGACCGGTCATGGGGTTGTTGGTTATTATTTATGTATCTTTATTAAAAAGAATCAGGGTCGTACACCTAAGCTTTTAACTTCATTAAAACGAATCAGGAGTAGGGTCGTACACCTAAGCTTTTAACTTCATTAAAAAGAATCAGGAGTAGGCTTGTACACCTAAGCTTATAAAAATTAGTACGGAACAGAGTGGTTGTGATCCACTTAAGTATGATTGGACAATCTCCTCTCTCTCTCTCTCTCTATATATATATATATAGTAGGGATCCTGCAGAAAGTGTGTTTTTCCTAGAAAGTCTAGGAAGCGATCTGGGCCATCCAATGGGTGTGTTTAATGGTTAAGATGAAGTCAATGGCAATCTTGTAATTTTTTAGTTTATTTAATTCATTGTTTTAAAATAATAGGGGCAATTTTGTCAATATATCGTGTTTTAAATCAATTAGATAACCATCAGTCAAACCCAGTCCCTAATTTCACGCTATTTTCCCTCTCTCTCTCTCTCTCCAAACCCATCTTCGAAACCCCAATCCCTACCAAAAATAACTACAATCATGGAAGAAGATAACTTTAGAAAGGATGGAGAGCACCGGATCAAATTAAAACACTTCTCCATCTCCACCATCTCCGTTTTCTTGACGATGTGTTTTAACAGCAAGCAAATTAATACAGTTGTGATTTAGCAGCAAGAAGATTCATACAGTTGTGTTTTAGCATTCAGATTCATACAGTTGTGTTTTAACAGCAAGCAGATTCATACAGTTGTATTTTAACAGCAAGCAGATTCATACAGTTGTGTTTTAGCATTCAGATTCATACAGTTGTGTTTTAACAGCAAGCAGATTCATACCGTTGTGTTTTAGCATTCAGATTCATACAGTTGTGATTTAACAGCAAGCAGATTCATACGCTGTGTTTTACCATCCATGCTGGTAATGCTGGGGGATTTCTTGACGCTGTGTTTTAACAGCAAGCATATTACAAAACAGTAATCTGCCAATTACAAAACCACCTTATATTATGGGATCTATAAAAAAATTGACTTTAGCCCTGTAAACTGTTAAAACACAGCACCAAGAACATGCTGATAATTTCCAGTAATCTTCTGAACAATGGAATGTGCGATTGGTTTATATTTCGAAAACAATTTATTCAGAAAATCATGGAGAAAAACGGTTACAATTATGGACATGGATAGTTAGTTAATGAAGATAAATTCCAAAAATAAAAATAGAATGTGAAAGTACACTATTGCCCTTCTAGTTAAAAATCTTCAATGCCACTCGTCGCATTCTGATTGCTTCCTAGACTTTCTAGTAAAAACCCACTTTCCACCTAACTCCTACTTTGTATATATATATATATATATATATATATATATATATATATATATATATATATATATATATATATATATATATATATATATATTGTTTAATACATAACCACTTTTAACTAAAAAATATATGACAACTCTATAAAAATTGTACTTCATGCATTAATTAACTATGATATATAAGATCAACGTGTAATTATTATTTCTCTTTCTAGCTATATGGTCTCAACAATATGTATAATTGTTTATTTCACTTTCTGGCTATATGGTCTCAACAATATGTCTAATTGTTTATACTAGTTTTTTTAGAGCGCGCGCTGCGGCTAAACCAAACAAATGATAATGTAAAACAAACGTGATTTAAAAATAAAGCATGTTGTTTAGAAAGACAAACTATTATAACGGTTTAGTTTATCATCGTATCGTTTTATAAAGATAAATAAATAATTTATTAAAAATCAAGTCTAGCTACAGGTCTTGTTTGTAGATTCGAACAGTCTGATTGATAAGGAATTAAGGAACAAAAACAAATGACCAAAATGAAAACGAGTTATGAAATTTTAATAAAACTGGTTGTGTGATGGTTTTTCGTTTGATCGGTCACGGGGTTGTTGGTTATTATTTATGTATCTTTATTAAAAAGAATCAGGGTCGTACACATAAGCTTTTAACTTCATTAAAAAGAATCAGGAGTAGGGTAGTACACCTAAGCTTTTAACTTCATTAAAAAGAATCAGTAGTAGGGTTGTACACCTAAGCTATTAAAAATTAGTACGGAACAGAGTGGTTATGATCCACTTAAGTATGATTGGACAATCTCCCCCCTCTCTCTCTCTCTCTCTATATATATATATATTGTTTAATACATAACCACTTTTAACTAAAAAATATATGATAACTCTATAAATATTGTACTTCATGCATTAATTATGATATATAAGATCAACGTGTAATCATTATTTCTCTTTCTAGCTATATGGTCTCAACAATATGTATAATTGTTTATTTCACTTTCTGGCTATATAGTCTCAACAATATGTCTAATTGTTTATACTAGTTTTTTTAGAGCGCGCGCTACGGTGAAATCAAACAAATGATAATGTAAAACAAACGTGATTTGAAAATAAAGCATGTTGTTTAGAAAGACAAACTATTATAACGGTCTAGTTTATCATCGTATCGTTTTATAAAGATAAATAAATAATTTATTAAAAATCAAGTCTATAAAGATAAATAAATAATTTATTAAAGACCAAGTCTAGTTACAGGTCTTGTTTGTAGATTCGAACAGTCTGATCGATAAGGAATTAAGGAACAAAACCAAATGACCAAAATGAAAACGAGTTATGAAATTTTAATAAAACTGGTTGTGTGATGGTTTTTCGTTTGACCGGTCACGGGGTTGTTGGTTATTATTTATGTATCTTTATTAAAAAGAATCAGGGTCGTACACCTAAGCTTTTAACTTCATTAAAAAGAATCAGGAGTAGGGTGGTACACCTAAGCTTTTAACTTCATTAAAAAGAAATCAGGAGTAGGGTTGTACACCTAAGCTTTTAAAAATTAGTACGGAACAGAGTGGTTGTGATCCACTTAAGTATTATTGGACAATCCCCCCTCTCTCTCTCTCTCTATATATATATATATATATATATATATATATATATATATATATATTGTTTCATATATAACCACTTTTAACTAAAAAATATATGACAATTCTATAAATATTGTACTTCATGCATTAACTATGATATATAAGATCAACGTGTAATTATTATTTCTCTTTCTAGCTATATGGTCTCAACAATATGTATAATTGTTTATTTCACTTTCTGGCTATATGGTCTCAACAATATGTCTAATTGTTTATACTAGTTTTTTTAGAGCGCGCGCTACGACGAAATCAAACAAATGATAATGTAAAACAAACGTGATTTGAAAATAAAGCATGTTGTTTAGAAAGACAAACTTTTATAACGGTCTAGTTTATCATCGTATCGTTTTATTAAGATAAATGAATAATTTATTAAAAATCAAGTCTATAAAGATAAATAAATAATTTTTTAAAAATCAAGTCTAGCTACAGGTCTTGTTTGTAGATTCGAACAGTCTGATCGATAAGGAATTAAGGAACAAAACCAAATGACCAAAATGAAAACGAGTTATGAAAGTTTTAATAAAACTGGTTGTGTGATGGTTTTTCGTTTGACCGGTCACGGGGTTGTTGGTTATTATTTATGTATCTTTATTAAAAAGAATCATGGTCGTACACCTAAGCTTTTAACTTCATTAAAAAGAATCAGGAGTAGGGTTGTACACCTAAGCTTTTAAAAATTAGTACGGAACATAGTGGTTGTGATCCACTTAAGTATAATTGGACAATCTCCTCTCTCTCTCTCTCTCTCTATATATATATATATATATATATATTGTTTCACACAAAACCACTTTTAACTAAAAAATATATGACAACTCTATAAATCTTGTACTTCATGCATTAACTATGATATATAAGATCAACGTGTAATTATTATTTCTCTTTCTAGCTATATGGTCTCAACAATATGTATAATTGTTTATTTCACTTTCTGGCTATATGGTCTCAACAATATGTCTAATTGTTTATACTAGTTTTTTTACAGCGCGCGCTGCGGCGAAATCAAACAAATGATAATATAAAACAAACGTGATTTGAAAATAAAGCATGTTGTTTAGAAAGACAAACTATTATAACGGTTTAGTTTATCATCGTATCGTTTTATAAAGATAAATAAATAATTTATTAAAAATCAAGTCTATAAAGATAAATCAATAATTTATTAAAAATCAAGTCTAGCTACAGGTCTTGTTTGTAGATTCGAACAGTCTGATCGATAAGGAATTAAGGAACAAAACTAAATGACCAAAATGAAAACGAGTTATGAAATTTTAATAAAACTGGTTGTGTGATGGTTTTTCGTTTGACCGGTCACGGGGTTGTTGGTTATTATTTATGTATCTTTATTAAAAAGAATCAGGGTCGTACACCTAAGCTTTTAACTTCATTAAAAAGAATCAGGAGTAGGGTTGTACACCTAAGGCTAGACGGTATGGGGAGCGTCCTCCACCCGTCCAGCCCCGGCGACGAAGCGCACACCGCGCCGCCCCCCTCCGTCGGCGTCGAGTCCGTCGGCTTTGAGACGTTTGGGACGATCCAGAAGAAGACAAAACCCACCAGCTTTTCAATGTGTTTCCTTTGCAAAAAATAAAAAAATACTAATAATTTAATTGCCATAATTAGAGGGGTAGGGTCATCCTCCCATTTCCAGTGTTTTGTCATGGCGGATCATCCTCTGTAGGACTATGATATGGCGCCTATGTGGCGGATCATCCTCCAAGGGAGGATGGTCATCATACCGCATAGCCTAAGCTTTTAAAAAGTAGTACGGAACAGAGTTGTTGTGATCCACTTAAGTATGATTGGACAATCTCCTCTCTCTCTCTCTTTCTCTCTCTCTCTACATATATATTGTTTAATACATAACCACTTTTAACTAAAAAATATATGACAATTTTATAAATATTGTACTTCATGCATTAACTATGATATATAATAAGATCTACGTGTAATTTTTATTTCTCTTTCTAGCTATATGGTCTCAACAATATGTATAATTGTTTATTTCCCTTTCTGGCTATATGGTCTCAACAATATGTCTAATTGTTTATATGGTTATGTTGACTCTACATTGAGTGAGTCCATAAACATATACGGATGTGTTTAATTGATGAGGAGTTGATGTAATAATTGGTGGACTCACTTGGACTAGTTGGATAAGGGGGAAAATGGTAGAAAAGGCCTAAACTTCAAACGGACATAATAATTTGGGCTACGGTTTGAGTTATGGTGCTAAAGACGAATGGTTGGTAGTGATGATGAACATGAGTAGATTGACAGGGTTTATCTTTAGAACATCAATCAGCAATACATGAGGTCAAGGACCTATCCACGTCACATTTGACTGACATCTACCTCCTTCCAAAACGTTCATTTTCTCTCTCCAAACTCGCAAACCTTTTGTCTAGGGGTGCAAACGAGCCGAGCTACTTGCGAGTTACTCGAGCTCGGCTCGAAAAAAAAGCTCGAACGAGCCGAGCTTAAACGAGCTCGAGCTCGAGTCCGAGCCTAAAGAACAAGCTCGTTTAGTAAACGAGCCCGAGCTTCGCTTATCGAGCTCAAGCCGGTTCGCGAGCCTAAACGAGCTTTCTGTTTATATATATTTTATTAATATATTAAACATATATTTATATAATAATAAATTACCATTTATATAAATATAAAAAAATAACTTAATTATATGTACAATAATAATTATAATTAATATAAATTAATTAATAAATACTAAACGAGTCGAGCCCGAGCTTGAAAAATTACCTTCAAGCCGAGCTCGAGCTTTAGAAATAAAACTCGAATCGAGCCGAGCTCGAGCTTTTATATGTTAAACGAGCTCGAGCCTGATCGAGCTCGGGCTCAGCTCGGCTCGTTTGCACCCCTACTTTTGTCCATTCTATATCCTTCCGTCTCAAAGACCTCTGCTTCTTCTCCCTTGGACGGTCCGTGACTATTGACTTCTCTTTCCTCTTCTTCTCTTACACGATTGTCCTCAATGTTTTCGTGTTGAGCTACCATCCACATATTATGTATACACTTAGAATTAGAGGATGTTCAAATATTTAATTCAAAGACAAATGATGACTAAATGAGTAATTGGTTAATTACCACACGGGTAACAAATTACAACCGTGGCTTTTCACAAAATTAACAAGTTAGGTGCTTAAATATTTTTCGTTATTACAAGCTTATGTTAAAAAATCATATTATCATCTTAAAAATCAAACCATATTTACTTTAATATATGACACTATTAATCTAATTGATTTACTAAATTCATTCAATAACATTTTTTGTTATTACAAGCTTGTGTTAATAACTTTTTGACACACAAACGTAAAGTTGATCCCAATACCAAAACATATATAAAATAACGTAACTATATTTTTCTTGAAAGTTCTAAGAAAACCCAACTGGCCACAAATGAATTTTTAAATAAATTCCACGTGAGCATTACCTGTAATTCTGTAAACCCATGTAGAACACATTGTAGCCTATATATATATATGATACCTACATGTTTACAATCACCATGCACTTTCATCAAAGATATACATATTTTTCAATCTGTAGCTAAACATCAAAGAGAGAAGGTTCTCTATTTCTCTCCTTTATAGTGTGATCTCGTCGCGCAGTAAGCACCCCTCACCATCGCGGTCCCCTTTCCTCCTCATTTCTTTCCGAATTTCTAAAAAACCCCACGTGCTCAGATTAGCAAAAACATGAACTTGAATTTAATAACGACCAGCGAGTAAGTTACTCGCACAAAGTGTTCTCTTTTTTCTTATATGTTTAGGTATTTATGTTTAGCTAATATCATTTCCTTTTTTTTTTCCAGAAAACGTTCAGTTGACAGAGGTTTTCACTATTCGTGCTTCAATGAATATCCCGAGGTATGGGACAAACAGTGTAGTAACGGATGTCTGGCCATCAGTGCCACACATATGCTCACAATCATAATGCGGGCAAAATTAGATGAGCCATGGCTAGAGCTCTCCCCCAATGCATTATTAGCACATGTGAGTCCAAAAGGTCTTCCGATTGGCACGTTAGAAACGGTTCTTACCAAAGATGGGCTTGAAGAATCTTTGATAAGAACCGCTTCTAACGTGCCAATCGGAAGGCCTTTTGGCCCCACATGTGCTAATAATGCATTAGGGGAGAGCTCTAGCCATAACTCATCTAGTTTTGTCCGCATTATGATTGTGAGCATATGTGTGGCATTGATGACCAGACATCCGTTACTACACTTTTGGTCCCATACCTCGGGATAATCATCCAAGCAGGAATAGTGAAAACCTCTGTCAACTGGACATTTTCTGGAAAAAAAAAAAAGGTGTTGATGCATAATGTCTATCGCCTACGTCATCAGTCTGTGTTGTGTCAGATATATGTAATTGTTTGAAAAATGTAAAGGTTATGTTTATTAGGCCAGTTCGCACGAACTGACATATATAAGGTCAGGTCGCACGAACTAGAACTTGTCAGTTCGTGCGAAGTGGGCATGTAATCTCGTGCGAACTGGAGAGCCTATAAATAGGCATGTGATGTTTTTCATTTGTAACATTCCAGAGAATCTTGCCACGAAGTGCTGACGAATTCTCTCTGTACGAAAACGTTTATAATCAATGGAAAACATGTTTAAAGTGACTTTCTACTCTTCTACTCCTATTCTAACACTGATTGACGGTTTCTAGTCTGATTCCGCCTTTCTAGACACCTAGATTTGACTCAGATTGACTCGTATTGGACGAATCTCGATCCTACAAGTGGTATCAGAGCTCAGGATGAGTCAAATCTGTTGATATCAGTGTTTTGAATGGTTTAGAATCACATACTTCTACTCTTTCTTGGATTTTCAGATGAATTCACGGACAAAATGAACTGAATGTTGGATATTATGTGTAAAACACCATTTTAAACAATCCTACAAAGTTACAGACCATAAATCGAACTAAAACTGATCCAAAATTGCCAAAAACTTCAAATCGTGTGAAAATGATGCTCAGTTCGCACGAAATGAACCAGGTCGTTTGAATTTTAGTCAAATCGTGTGAAATTCTGGTCCAGATCGCACAGATTGGACCAGATCATTTGAAAGTTGTTCAGGTCGCACGAATTGAGTGTCCAGATCGCACAGAGTGGTCAAATCGCACGAACTGGATTTTTTAAAAAACAAATTGTGTCATCTCGCACGAGGTGGACAATCCAGGTCGTTTGAAAGCATCCCAGGTCGTTTGAAACCTTCAGTTCGTTTGAATATCAGTTCGTTTGAAAGTACAGAAAGTGTGAAAGTCCAGGTCGTTTGAAAGTCTAATTTTTCAAAAACTTAAAATTTTTCCGAAACATTTTTCAAAGTATAAAATGGACAACCAAGAGTTTTACAATGCGTTTTTCGGAGGAGGTATGATTGTTCAATCTCTAGCAAGTATAGCTCAGAATGTGAATATGGAGAACGAGCTAGGAACCATGCAAAAACCACCGAAACTGCTTAACACTAAAGAATATTCGGGGTGGCAAGATAGATTTTGCACGTGGGTTCAGGCGAATCACCTCGAATGTTGGATGAAAGTTGAAACGAAATATGTAGTTCCTACAAATGATGCTGGCATTCCGAAAACACTTAACACGTTAACTCCGGCTGAACAAGAAAACTTTAAAGCTGAGTTTCAAAATCTGAATATGCTGATCGTGTTTCTGAAAATAAACAAGTTTATTAATTTGAAACTTGAAGTTTTTATTCAAAAATCAAAAACAGTTTGTGAAGTCTCCAAGGTCATTAAGTTGGACTTTGATGATTGACTGTGAGGGATTTGGATGCTCAAATTGGTAAAATCTGATTGTAAAGAGTTAGGTTTAGTTGTTGGATTCTTAATATCGTCAAATCTTTATAGTATTTTGATAGGGGGGGAGAATCAAGTAATCCTGGACAACTAAAAATGCTTTCACTGTAAAAATATTTTAGCATATGTTGAAAGAGCCAGGTCATCAATCCTGGACATTCAAAATGATTTTTCTCATAAATGTTTGAGATTTGCAGATGAAAGTTCCAGATTACGATCCCGATAGCCGAGTCTAAAGGGGAGTCTGAAGACGGGCTCGACGCAAGGGGGAGCTTGTAACCGGAAAGCCAGGTGTCGATCCCAAAAGCACGGAAGCTTAACGAAAGGGGGAGCCTGAAGAAAGAGTCTCTGAAAGCAAAGAAGAGCGTGAAGAAAAAGACAGAATTGCTCATGCTACATGTTTACAAAGGCTAGCTGAAGAGGAGCAGAGAGCTGCTAAGAAAAATGAAAAGCTCAGGAAAGCGTTGTTGAAAAAACCAAAGCAAAGAGAAGAATTTTTCAAGTCTTTGTAAAGAATGTTTTGAAGACAGGCTGACTGAAGACTGCGGCAATATCCAAGGGGGAGTTTGTTGATGCATAATGTCTATCGCCTACGTCATCAGTCTGTGTTGTGTCAGATATATGTAATTGTTTGAAAATGTAAAGTTTATGTTTATTAGGCCAGTTCGCACGAACTGACATATATAAGGTCAGGTCGCACGAACTGGAACTTGTCAGTTCGTGCGAAGTGGGCATGTAATCCCGTGCGAACTGGAGAGCCTATAAATAGGCATGTGATGTTTTTCATTTGTAACATTCCAGAGAATCTTGCCACGAAGTGCTGACGAATTCTCTCTATACGAAAACCTTTATAATCAATGGAAAACATGTTAAAAGTGACTTTCTACTCTTCTACTCCTATTCTAACACTGATTAACGGTTTCTAGTCTGATTCCGCCTTTCTAGACACCTAGATTTGACTCAGATTGACTCGTATTGGACGAATCTCGATCCTACAAAAGGAAATGATATTAGCTAAACATAAATACCTAAACATATAAGAAAAAATATGAACACTTTGTGTGGTAACTTACTCGTTGGTCGTTATTGAATTCAAGTTCATGTTTTTGCTATTCTGAGCACGTGTGGGTTTGTAAAAATTCGGAAAGAGATGAGGAGGAAAGGGGACCGCGATGGTGAGTGGTGCTTACTGCGCGGCGAGATTACGCTGTAACAAACATGGAGGAACCTTATCGTTGGGGTGCCTACAACACCCATGATGACCGTTGGGCAAATATTGTGAATAACGGCTTACAACCCGATGTTACCCAACATGCGATGTTGATAACCGGGTTGTACACGATGGTTGATAACCTGGTCTTTTGGATTATGCTATTGAGATAAAAAAAAAAAAAAAAAACTCACACGGGCCAAAATGGGGTCAGAATGGTCGTGCTTGGGTGACTGGTGATTTCTTATTTACAATTTGTGTACCTGTGATGTCCGGTGACGATCCATTGTCTGATTTAAATTTGGGATAACAGGCTAAGAATATTGGATTGATTGAATGTGGTGAAATACATGTCATTTATATGTTGTTAATTTAGTTCAGTAATTCTAGTTAACTTAACTTCTAGTTAACAAATGTTATGTACTGATTGTTATAATATATTGATAAATTATTATTACTTAAATTTCCTATTTACGTCGTTAATGTTAATGGTTCTTATCTGATCAACTTTTAATTACTTAATCCTTTTGTGGATACATGCTTTTATCTCTGCACGGTACATCTTTTTAACCATCGTTTTATTTAGCTTCAGTTTTCTTAACTTACGTACATAGGCATTTTATGTTTTTTAGGTAGGTGTACATGTAACATATTGGATTAAAATCAAATACAAAGGCTCCTAATTGTAAGAATGGTATAAATGCCCTTAAAAAACCTAGTACACAAAAAAAAAACCCTAAACACCTATCACCCCCCCCCCCCCCACCACCAACACCCACCAAATTTATTTTTTTTTTTGCCGGGGGGGGGGGGGGGGGGGTAGGTTTTTGGGTGGTGGTAGGGTGGGGGTTAGGTTTTGGGGGGTTGGGGGGTAGGTTTTTGGGTGGTGGTGGGGTGGGGGTGAGCGTTTAGGTATTGGGTGGTGGTGTAGTGGGTTTAGGTTCTTGAACACTTGTCACTCTATTAAGCCTTCTTACACTTTTTACAATCAGAAGTTTTTATAGAATAACTTAATCGGTAACATATTATATATACGTGTCTGTATACATACACACAAGCACATTCTTATGTATACGTGTCTGTGTATTTATCTATACATTGGTTGTGTGTCTAAGACCATGTGTAGTGGTAATGTGTTATAATGCCCCCACCATGGGGCATTATCCGACACGTGGCGTCCTAGTCAGCGATGGGGCATTATAGCAAAAGTGGCGTAGTGGGGCATTATGCCAATAACCCCCATTCAAGCATTTCACAATTTTTTTTAAACTTAAATACTTCATTAAATAAAAAAAAATACAATACTAGAAATAAAAAAAACATCCGATTAAATTAAAAAAAAAACACTAGTTTTCGTCTTCGCTTTCTTCACCCTCGCCAACTTCGTCTTCCTCGTCCTCTGTTTCTTCCTCTCCCTCAGGTGGTACATACCGAACCGACCATGCGTGGTGTACCAAATCAACCATTAACTGGGAATGGTACGGTTCGTAACGCAACTCTCGCGCATTATTCAATCTTTCTTCCATTGACGCCTGTGGATGCTCCTTTTGAACGGCTTCTGGCACATAATTCTGGCATATTGCCTTTCCTTCGTCTTCCAAAATCATGTTGTGCATGATTATACAAGCGTACATAGCATCTCTCATTTTTTGCTTGCTCCATGCACGACAAGGATTTCTCAAGTATTGCCAGCGTTGTTTAAGAACCCCAAAGCATCTCTCAATGTCTTTTCGTGAAGACTCTTGAAGATTTTTAAAATATGCTCTTTTGTCATCAATAGGATCACTAAACGTCTTCACGAAAATCGAATACCTAGGATAAATTCCGTCGCTCAAATAATTCCATGAGGGTAGTAGTTTCCATTTGCGTAAAACGACGCTTTTGGAGCTTTGCCAGAAATCCACTCCTCTAACAACGGCGATTGTTCAAAAACATTGATATCATTGCATGACCCGACCACGCCAAAGTAAGCCGACCAAACCCAAAGGTCCTGTGAAGTAACCGCCTGGAGAATAATAGTGGGTCCTTTTTGGTCACCACGTGTGTGTTGGCCTCGCCATGCAGTCTGGCAGTTATCCCAACGCCAATGCATGCAATCTATGCTCCCGATCATACCAGGCAAACCATGCTCGGCATTATGTACCTCGTAGATCTTTTGAAGGTCCTCCCATGTAGGCGTTCTAAGATAACGCGCACCGTACACATCAATTATACCTTTATAAAAAAATATAGACAAACATAAGATTCAAAAAAAAAAAATTCTAAGCATACTCGTCGTTTAAAAAAAATAAAAGTAAAGTATAAGAATTGTACCGCGACAAAAATGTTCCAAGCTGTCTCGTGTTGTTTTCTCCGCCATTTTTAGATACTCGTCGTTGATGTCGGTAGTGTTACCATAAGCAAGGATTCGTAACGGCGACGTACACTTTTGGATACCGGTAAATCCAAGTTCCCCTCTCGCATCCGGTTTTTGTTTAAAATAATCGTAGTTGGCTTCCAAGTCGTCGACTATGCGTAGAAACAGCCGCTTACTCATTCGGAAACGACGCCTAAAAAATTCGTTCGAAAATGTCGGCGCCTCATCAAAATAATCTTTCATCAAACGATCGTGTACCGCGCGTCGGTCTCTTTCAATATAACCTCTTTTATTTTTTTCTGCTTGGGGCCGACTAGAATGCTTGACATATCTCACCGCTAGTTGACATGCACTCGTAACCACCTCTTGCTCAAGCTCCTCATCGGTCGAACCATCACCATCCGCAAAAAACTCGTTGTAGTAAAAATTTACCATGGATGAAGAACTAGGATAATCCATTTTTTATAAAATGGTTGTATTTTTTTAGAGAGTTTTGGTTGAAAATGAATGAGTTTTGATTGTGTTTGTATATATATATATATATATATAGGAAAAAGGTTTTAAAAAATAAATAAATAAATAATATAGCCGTTAACTAGCCGTTGTGGCATTTGATTGGCTGGTCAACATCGAACAAGCGTTTTAATAATCACGCCGGCTTGATTTTTTTTTCGATTATAACGCCCTATAACGCCGGGTGTAATGGCTTATGGAGCGTTATAGGGCGTTTTTTTTGAAAAAAATTTAAAAAACACGCCCCACTACGGGCGGTCTAATGTGTATTTACATGTTATGCTATGATCCCTTGTCTTGTCTTGTCAAAAGAAATAAATAATTAGGTTCTAAGGTCACCTTTATGATTTACAGACGTCAATGAAGACCGTCACTAAGAATCATACGAAGCAAATGACAATAATAAACCAAATTAAAGTACGCATATGCATCAAATCAATCAAACAAACTCTTTACTAAACACAATTAATCCATAACATTCATGCAATTAACGAAAAAGGTAAAAACTTTATTCAATCCATTCAACTAAGGGGCGTTTGGTTCGCGGAATGTGTAGGAATTGGAATTGTAATCCCTATGAGAATTGGAATTTGATGGATTCCTTTGAAATCCATAGATGTGTTTGGTTAATAAATATATTAATGGAATTAGAATTTAAAAATACCTAAAAAGACAAAATTACCACTAGTTATAAACAATTGGCAAAAGTTTTAAAAACAACTATCTTAGATAAAAATTCTAAAAAATCCAGAAACTTATAAAAATTCTAAAAACCATAAAAAAATTATTAAATTCAAAAAAATTCTAAAAAATCCAAAAAATTCAAAAGTATCAAAAAAATTAAAAAATCTGAAAAATAATAAAAAGTTCAAAAAATTATAAAAAATCAAAAAAAATTATAAAAAATCAAAAAAAATCCAAAAAATTATAAAAAATCAAAAAAATTCAAAAAAATAATAAAAAGTTCAAAAAATTCTAAAAAATCAAAAAAACTTCAAAAAATTCTAAAAAATAATAAAAAATTCTAAAAATTCAAAAAAAATCTAAAAAATAATAAAAAATACAAAAATTCTAAAAAATCAAAAAAATTCTAAAAAATAATAAAAAGTTCAAAATAATTATAAAAAATCAAAAAAAATTCTAAAAATTCTAAAAAAATAATAAAAAATCCTATAAATTAAAAAAAATCTAAAAAATAATAAAATATCCAAAAATTCTAAAAGATCAAAAAAATTCAAAAAAATAATAAAAAAAGTTCAAAAAATTCTAAAAAATAATAAAAAAATCCAAAAAATCTAAAAAATTCAAAAAAAACTAAAAAATAATAAAAAATCCTGAAAATTCTAAAAAATCAAAAAAATTCTTAAAAAATGATAAAAAGTTCAAAAAACACTAAAAATAAAAAAAAAATCAGAAAAATTCTAAAAAAATAATAAAAAATCCTGAAAATTCAAAAAAATATAAAAAATAATAAAAAATACAAAAAATTCTAAAAAATAATAAAAAATCCAAAAAAATATAAAAAATCAAAAAAATCAAAAAATTATTTTTTTGAATTTTTTATTTTTTAGAATTTTTTTGATTTTTTGGTTTTTTTATTATTTTTTAGTTTTTTTTTATTTTTTAAATTTTTTTTGGTTTTTAGAATTTTTTTTAGGTTTTTTAGATTTTTTATTAATATTTTGATTTTTTAGAATTTGTTGGATTTTTTTATTTTTTGTATTTTTTAGTATTTTTTAGTTTTTTTTATTATTCTTTTAAATTTTTAAATTTTTTCGGATTTTTTAGAATTTTTAGAATTTTTTTTATTTCTTGGATTTTTTTTTATTATTTTTTGGATTTTTTATAATTTTTTGGATTTTTTAGATTTTTTTTCTTTTTTATAATTTTTTTGATTTTTTATAATTTTTTGGATTTTTAATAAATTTTTGGATTTTTTATTATTTTTTTGATTTTTTAGAATTGTTTGGATTTTTTATTTTTTGGATTTTTTAGAAATTTTTTTGATTTTTTAGAATTTTTTGGATTTTTATTTTTTAATTTTTGGGTTTTTATTATTTTTTTGATTTTTAGAATATTTTGGATTTTTTTATTGTTTTTTTTTATTTTTAGAATTTTTTGGATTTTTTTATTATTTTTTTGATATTTTTTGGATTTTTTATTATTATTTTTATTTTTTTTTATTTTTTAATTTTTTTTTGGTTTTTTTGAATATTTTTGGGTGTTTTTAGATTTTTTATTATTTTTTTGATTTTTTAGTTTTTTTTGGATTTTTTTTATTTTAAGAATTTTTTGATTTTTCAGATTTTTTTGATTTTTTTGATTTTTTATTATTTTTTAGAGTTTTTTTTATTTTTTAGAATTTTTTGGATTCTTTTATTATTTTTTTGATTTTTTAGAATTTTTTGGATTTTTTATTATTTTTTTATTTTTTTTGGATTTCTTAGAATTTTTTTGATTTTTTTATTATTTTTTGGTTTTTAGACAAAAATGAAAGAGGGAAGGGGTTATTTCCGTAACTTTGGAAACATTTCCGTGGTTTTTTAAACTTTCCTTCAAAATTTATACTATGTTCTCGAGTCTCATTTAACAGGGGGAGGGGAGGGGTAGGGAAGGTAAATTTTCTCTCCTAATCTCTCCAATTTGGGAGGATGAATATATGGTCTTATTTTCTTCTTTTTTCTCTCATTTTCCCTCCCCCCCCCCTGTTAAATGAAACTCAGGAACATGGTTTTTCATATTTTTATCTCTTTTCCCTCCCCACCCCCTGTTAAATGAGACTCGAGAACAGAGTATTAGAAGGAATATGAATTCTATTAAATAAGGGATTTTGTTGGAATTGAAATCCAATTCCCTTCAACTAATTTGTCCAACCAAACACACAAAGGAATGGAATTCAAATTCCAATTCCCTTGAAATCCTATGGATTCCTGTCAACCAAACATGCCCTAAGTCTAGGTGGCTTAAAAGTTTAGCCAAGCATCATGGTCTTAAAAATAAATAAACAAGGTTTAGAACGAGAATTCATTAGAATAAAACAAGAAGACTAGAAAATAAAAGAAACCGAATAGTAAAACCCGGCAGTTCCTTGTTCTTCAAACTCCCCGCTCGATCCCTTTGATTCCGTAGCCTTGATCCTTATAAAATAAGCCTCTAAAATCGTCCACTAAAGCTTTCTTTTTCTTCGTCTGAGGTCTGATGTTGCGTCTTCTGTTCGATGTCTTCAGATGTTGTCGAATGGATAACAAAAAAAAAAAAAAACCTGCCGTCGAACTCCCCTAATGGGCCTTTTCGTTCAAAAATCCATTCTTGTTTAGTATATTGATCTTAATAACATAATTGTTCCACAAGGCCCAATCCATGATTTTTATTAGAATTCGCTGAACTTAAAAACATATGGCAGCCCATTTATATTTATAGTAATAATAATAATAGAATTGGCCTTTTCCTTTAATAATACAGAGATAAGTGGGCTCGACTCAATCACGGAAAATGGCTACAATTTTCATTCAGTCCCTGGCATCCCCACTTTGTCCAATTGGCTGGTCATTTCCATATTACTCGTTTTTGCTCCATTTGCACCAGGACCTGGCAAAACACAATATAATATAATATAATACTAAAACTAAATAAAAGCAAATAAAAACTGTACAAAAATTATACAATCTACACGGGATAAATATGTGTATTTTACCCCACATCATTGGACAATCTCCTCTCTCTCTCTCTCTATATATATATATATATATATATATAGGGGAAGGTTCATTTAAGAAGAAATTTAATGTGAGAAGAAAAAGAAGAAATGACATATTAGTAAAATGCTATTTAATTTATAACTGATATCATTAATTTTTCTCTCTTTAATTAATTAATCAACTAATTATTAATTATCCTACATATAATCTACAAAACCTACACATATCAAAAATTTCCTACATATACCCTACACCTTATAGAATTTTATCTTACACAGTCGAAATTTATCCTACACACCTCGAAATATATCCTACACAACTCGTGATTTATCCTACACAACTAGTAATTTATTCTACACTTTAAATTAAGTTGTTTTTTTTTAATTTGAAAAACTATATATTTTGAAAAGGAGTTACAAATTTAATTTAGCTAGTTATTAAAGGGGAAGAATGCACATTAATGATTTATGTAAGTTTACCAATATACCATTATATTAAAATTAAATACAAATATTAAATGAAGTAAAATAAAGCATTCTTATTGGTTGAAACTTCTTTTTTTTTCTTACAAAAAAATTCTTCTCATTTGAACCTTCCACTATATATATATATATATATATATATTGTTTAATACATAACCACTTTTAACTAAAAAATATATGACAACCCTATAAATATTGTACTTCATGCATTAACTATGATATATAAGATCAACGTGTAATTATTATTTCTCTTTCTAGCTATATGGTCTCAACAATATGTATAATTGTTTATTTCACTTTATGGATATATGGTCTCAACAATATGTCTAATTGTTTATATGGTTATGTTGACTCTACATTGAGTGAGTCCATAAACATATACGGATGTGTTTAATTGATGAGGAGTTGATGTAATAATTGGTGGACTCTCACCTGGACTAGTTTCTACATTGAGTGAGTCCATAAACATATACGGATGTGTTTAATTGATGAGGAGTTGATGTAATAATTGGTGGACTCTCACCTGGACTAGTTGGATAAGGGGGAAAATGGTAGAAAAAGCCTAAACTTCAAACGGACATAATAATTTGGGCTACTGTTTGAGTTATGGTGCTAAAGACGAATGGTTGGTAGTGATGATGAACATGAGTAGATTGATAGGGTTTATCTTTAGAACATCAATCAACAATACATTAGGTCAAGGATCTATCCACGTCACATTTGACTGACATCTACCTCCTTTCAAAACGTCCATTTTCTCTCTCCAAACTCGTAAACCTTTTTTTTGTCCATTCTATATCTTTTCGTCTCAAAGACCTCTGCTTCTTCTCCCTTGGACGGTCCGTGACTATTGACTTCTCTCTCCTCTTCTTCTCTTACACGATTGTCCTGGATGTTTCCATGTTGAGCTACCAGGTGTACAAAAAAACTAGTTTTAGAACCGAAACCGGAAAAAAAAACCGAAACCGGTTTTTTTTAACCGCCGGTTTTTATACGGGTTACTATTCTTGACTTCAAAAACCGGTTATTAACCGAACCGGTTATTAAAAAACCGGTAAAAAACCGGTCCCAACCGGTTATACCGGTTATTGTTTTGGACCTCAAAAACCGGTTAGTAACCGGAACCGGTTATAAAAAAACCGGTTTTTATTTTGGGTGAAAAAAAAAACGAAACCGGTTAATAACCGAAACCGGTTTTTGAAAAAAACCGATTTGTACACCTCTACCACCACCCACATATTATGTATGCACTTAAAATTAGAGGATGTTCAAAAATTTAATTCAAAGACAAATGATGACTAAATGAGTAATTGGTTAATTACCACACGGGTAACAAATTACAACCGTGGCTTTCACAAAATTAACAAGTTAGGTGCTTAAATATTTTTCGTCATTACAAGCTTATGTTAAAAAATCATATTATCATCTTAAAAATCAAACCATATTTACTTTAATATATGACACTATTAATCTAATTGATTTACTAAATTCGTTCAATAACATTTTTTGTTATTACAAGCTTGTGTTAATAACTTTTTGACACACAAACGTAAAGTTGATCCCAATATCAATATATATATATAAAATAACGTAACTATATTTTTCTTGAAAGTTACTGCCAACAAATGAATTTTTTAATAAATTCCACGTGAGCATTACCTGTAATTCTGTAAACCCATGTAGAACACATTGTACCCTATATATATATATGATACCACAATCACCACGCACTTTCATCAAAGATATACATATTTTTCAATCTGTAGCTAAACATCAAAGAGAGAAGGTTCTCTATTTCTCTCCTTTATAGTCTGAAGCACTACTCATCATCGCGGTCCTCTTTTCTCCTCATCTCTTTCCAAATTTTTACAAACCTCCACGTGCTCAGATTAGCAAAAACATGAACCCGGATTTAATAACGACCAGCGAGTAAGTTACTCACACAAAGTGTTCATCTTTTTTCTTATATGTTTAGGTATTTACGTTCAGCTAATATCATTTTTTTTCCAGAAAACATCCAGTTGACAGAGGTTTTCACTATTCATGCTTCGATGATTATCCCGAGGTATGGGACCAACACTGTAGTAACGGATGTCTGGCCATCAGTGCTACACATATGCTCACAATCATAATGCGGAAAAAATTAAATGAGCCATGGCTACAGCTCTCCCCCAATGCATTATTAGCACATGTGGGTCCAAAAGGCCTTCCGATTGGCCTGTTTGAAGCGGTTATTACCCAATATGGGCTTGAAGAACGGAACTACAATGAACCCCTAAATCAGGTGGTACATGACTTTAAATACTCATCAGCCGGTAGAAGATTTAAAGTTATGTATTTTAAAAAAGTTACGGGGCTTTACAACATAATTGAGGCCCTGAAAGATAACTTTGGTCCTGGAGGACGCAAGTATCCAGTGTTGGCACTTTGCTACAATATGGGTACTTTTGAAATTCCTCAAGTAGCCTCTCAAACAACCATGGAGGAACCTTATCGTTGGGGTGCCTACAACACCATGATGACCGTTGGGCAAATATTGTGAATAAGGGCTTACAACCCGCTGTTATCCAACATGCGATGTTGATAACCGGGTTGTACACGATGGTTGATAACCCCCGTCTTTTGGATTATGCTATTGAGATAAAAAACTCCCACGGACCGCAATGGGGTCAGCATGGTCGTGCTTGGGTGACTGGTGATTTCTTATTTACAATTTGAGTACCCGTGATGTCTGGTGACGATCCATTGTCTGATTTAAATTTGGTACAGTAATTCTAGTTAACTTCACTTCTAGTTGTACAAATGTTATGTACTGATCTTTATAATATATTGAAAATAGAGATCACCAATGAATGAGGTATGAAATATATATCCGTAATCTTTCCTCATACATGTCTCTATACCCGTTCCGATATTCAGGGGCGCAGCATGTGAGGGGCGGGGGGGACGTCCGCCCCCCGGGATTTTTCGCTCAGTAGTGTTATATATGTAGTTTTCGTATAGAAATTTGTGGGTATATACGTTTTAACCCCCCCCCCCCCCCCCCCCCCGGTTCTATAGAAATATTTGGGTATTCTATAGAAATTTTTGGGTATATATGTTTTCACCACCCGGCCGAAAAATCCAAGCTTCGCCACTGCCGATATTCATGGTCCATACATATCTACCGGGTAATAATTTTCACCTCATTCACGTGATGGTCCAAGACATGCATTTTGAAAAGCCATCATATGTCTCTGATATCATAGATGTGTGGGATGGATGGATGCCTAACATAGATACATGATACATCAAACACATGCATATGTTTAAAAGTTAAAAGGAAGTTGCTTGGAAAAATGAAAACACGAGTGTGGTCAAACCCAAATAGTCAGGTGGGGCCCACATTCCACTTTTTGTTTGCAAACATAGGATAGTGTTTTAATTAAATACTCTGATGTTTTAAACATGTGAATGTGTTTGTTTATTTTATTTCTTGTGCAAAATAAAAAATCAAATTTGACTTTGTATAAATATATTACTTTGAAAGTCCTAAAATAATAGTTACTAGTTATTTTCGCCCGCGCGTTGCGGCGGGGATCCAGTGTCTGCAAAACGTGTGCCGGGAACGGCAAGCAGATACGAAATATTAAAACATAGATAAAAATGACGTGGTAACGACAGTCACTTCGTCCTAAAAAACAATTTTAAACAATCTTATTTATAATAGTAGGACCCACACGTCTTACACGTTGGAAATTGGTTTGTTTTCGGTTCAGTTATTACGGTACTAACACGTTAAAATATGGATGAGCTCGGTACCGGTAAGGGCACCGAAAGTACCGATCCCGTAAATCATCGAAATTAGGTACCGACACCGAAAATGCTCGGTACGATACGGTAGGGATGAGCACGGTACCTGTTCGGTACCGAACCGGTACCGGTACTTAAAACGGGGAAAAGTGGTATCGGTACCAGTACCGAATACACCGGTTGGGTACCGATACCGGTACTTACCGGTGTTTTACCCATAAATACCGGTACCGGCACCGAAAACCGGGGAAAATGGGAACCGGTACTGGTACCGAATATACCCGGTACGGTACCGGTTCGGTACCTGTACTGTACCGGTATTTGAGGGTAAAAACCGGTACTGTACCGTTACCGAAAATGTTAAAAGGCGGTACCGAATCGGTACCAAAAATGTACCCGGTTTGATAAATTCGATATCGATAACGGTTCAGTACTGGTACGCGATACCATTTGCTCATCTCTAAGTGATGTTATTGTTATGATATTAAAATAATAAAAACCAACCAAAGGAAAAAAAACACTAAAGTAAAAAAATTATAAAAGAAAAAAGAAATAAAATAAACAAAAAGGAAAATGAAAAAAAGAAAAGTAATAGTACTGTTCATCATATATAATTGTTTCCAGTTTTCTTAATTTGTATATGAACAAGTATCGTGGAAGTTCAACCCTACATTATTTATTTCTGTCTTTAATTCTATTAATAATATTATTAATTCAATTGAAGCTTATACCTTGTATATGTTAAAAGCATATTGTGAAGAATGTTTTTAACATAAATAATATTATTACTTCAGTTGAACCTTATACCTTATATTATATGTTAAAAGCATATTGTGAAGAATGAAGATCGGATTGGCCCGACTGCTTTGATCGGGTGCAAGAAACTAGAGGGTTGAATGGTTCAATTTGGACAAGTGGACTGGATGGTATGAACCGGCCAGGTTTTGTGTGAAACGGATCAATTTCAAGTCTAGATGAGTTGACTCTTACAAATTTTAAGACGGGATGAGTTCACTTAAATAAATTACCTATTTAAATAAGTCTAACTGTTCGCGTATGATAAACACAAGCGACACCCTTGGTTCTCATTTGATTTATAATCAACCACCGGTCACTCCTCACGACTCCTCACCACCACCTTAAAAATGTAATCAAGTTATTTTAGTAACATTTACTCTTGGATTATGAAAACGAAAAGATTTAAAAAATAAAAAGATGAGATTTATGAAATATAAAATTTCCTATTCAATTATTAATAGTCTTACTAGAAATAAAAACAAAAGGATTTAAAATATAAAAAAGAGATTTATGATATATATATATATATATATATAGGGGGCGGTTCCCCTAAGAAGCCTATTTTGCCTAAGTTGCCTAAGAAGCAATCTACACCATTTTTTTAAACAACCAATGGACCAGATTAGATCCCTAATATTAAACTAGATAAGTAAACAAAATATAACGCGCGGGGGTATTTTCGTCATAAACAAAAAAATAGTACTGGACAAAAAGCAAAGCAGTTATTGACGATTCAAACACAGTTCTTCTTCACTCTCTCTCAAAACTTCCCCATCGCTAACAAACGTCCCTAAAATCGACAATCAGACAGACGAAAATCGAACAAACAACAACAAAAACAGCATCAACGATGGATTCAGAGAGTACGTTCCATTTTTTTTTTTGCATTTTGGTGTATTCGTTTCAATTTTGTACGGTTTTTCTAAGTTTCTTCGAAATCAAATCGATTACACAGGTTCTAAGAGATCTACAAGAAGCAAGAAGCATAAAGAAACAAAACCTGATGACGATTTCGAAGGTTTGTTAAGGATCTGTAAACGAACAGATTTCTAGGGTTTTAATATGTCTAAACTGATTCATGTTCTGCATTTTATAAAACAGATCGATCGTTGTGTTTTAATGAAATAGTGCTGGTTTATTTTTTGTGCTGGTTTATTTTCTGTGCTGGTTTAACCTATGTGCTAGTTTAGTGTTTTAGAAATATGTAGCACAAAGTTGTGGTTGGTTTTATGGTTTTGAAATCGGTGCTGGTTTAACTTCCGTGCTAGTTTAGTGTTTTTTAAGAAACTAGCACAAAGTTCAAGTTGGTTTTTTGGGTTCCAAATCTGTGCTGGTTTACTATCTGTGCTAGTTTATTGTTTTAGAAGAAACTAGCACAAAGGGTTTAGTGTTTTCTAGAAAACTAGCACAAATTCTAGTTGGTTTACCGTCTGTGCTACTTTAGTGTTTTAGAAGAAACTAGCACAAGTGGTTTTTTAGAAGAAGCTGGTTTACCAACTGTGCTACTTTTAAATTCAGAAGATAAGTAATATAAGTTTCAGTTGCTTTTTTGTGTGTGAAAACAGAGCTGTACAATCCCAAACCACTACAAATTGTACAACCAGGAGAACCAATCCCTACTTTTGATAATGAACCTTTGCATCCCATTCCACTCAAAGTTGTAAGACCAACAAAAAAGGAATATTATATGAGTCCGAAATTTTGAAATGAAGTAGCAATCTGGGGGCCAAGCTATACCAATCATCCTACTTCTGGTGGTGAACCTTCAGATCCCATAAAAGAAGAGATTGATGAGAAACCTGAAATCTCAGTTGTACAACCCAAAAAAGAAGAAGATGATGAAAAACAAAAGATCCCCATCCTACAACCTAAACATGAAGAAGATTAGGAAAAACCTATAATCTCAGTCAAGAATTTTGGAAGGAAGTAGCAATCTAGCCAGCTCCTGCTATGATCATCATGTTTATGTTGTTTGTTTTAGTTTTCTAATGTTATCAATGCTGTTATGTATTATGATCATGTTTTTCTGAACCTTATGTAACAATGATGTTTTGAATTATAAAAATCATGGTTTATTATGTATTAAATGATCAAAATGGTACTGGTTATTGTTTTTTTAATATATAGTACACTTTATAACTTGTGCTGGTTACTATGTTTCTACTGAAATTACTTGCAGGCTCATCAGACAGTGACTTCGAACAACCGGAAAAGAAAAAAAAAACAGCACTAAAAGTTGTTGCCACAAACCTTGAACCTATACGATCAACACTTTTCAAGGAATTTGATAAGAAAAAAAGAATTAGAATCAGGAACAGCCCAAAAAACCTTGCTCAATTCATGCAAGTGTTATCTGACGAACAGAAAGCAGAAGTAGATAACATGGGATTTGAAAGCATGAAGAACTTTGATATAACAAAAATACCAACTAATCTGGGATACTGGCTCACTAACAATTATGAACCTACAATCAACACACTGAATCTAGGTACACATAATGTAGTGATAACACCTAACCTAGTACAAGAAGTTCTTGGCATACCAATGGGTAAAGTGAAGGTTACGGAGACTAAACCATCCATGAGTGATCCAGTTGTTGCAGAGTTTAGAAATCAATTTGAAATTGATGATGAACTGCCAAAAATGCATCATATTATTCATGTTGTGAAAGAACAGAAGGAGAGTGGAAGGCTATTTCAACTGAACTTTCTTGTAATGTTCAACTCAATAATGGCAGAGCTCACACACGGTGGCAGCGTCAACATGAAATTCCTTCCAACATTGCAACCTGATGTAGATATTAAGGATGTTGACTGGTGCAGCTACGTGATCGACTGCTTGAACAGAAAGACAACAAGCTGGTTCCAATCTAAAGCAGCACACTACATCGGACCGATAACATTTTGTAAGTCCCGTGAACCGGATCTTTCAATGATATCAAACAATCACCAAGTTTGTGCGGAATCCAAACTTGGTGAGATTCAAGAAAAACACAAAAATATGAAATACGAACCGAATACGAAAAACACACCGAATCACTTTCAACACTTGCACACGATTCTATTACTATCAAAGCAAAATCGTCTAGTACAAGTGCTCACAACCAAATCGCCTCCCACTCTCTGTTTCTCTAGAATTTCTGTAACTAGGAGGTTCAAAACCTAAAACAAGTTAAAAACTTGTTTATATACTAACTCAAGCCCACTTCCCTACATGGGCTCCCCTTGGGCCTGCTTGGCCCACATGGCCTAAAGCTTGGCCCAAGTGACCTGTAAAGGTCCACATTCTAATATAAACTAACCCGGTAAAGCCCAGTTCGAAACCATAACCCGTTGTGTTAATTTGATGCGTCAGTCTCACACTTTAGGGCCTAACAATCTCCCCCTAGACTGATGCCATCAAATTGTCTTCATAGCATGAATTCAGCAAAGTCTTCAACTAAGTCTATGGTTGTCTCTATGCTGCAGATGTTGTGGAAGTTCTTGACTTCTGAACTCTCAGCACTGGGTCTCTTTCTTCAGCTCTTATGGTTAGCTTCATATCAAGATCTCGATCAGCTTTGCTTGAAAATCTTTGTCAAAAAGAATGTGAGAGGAGGATTCTCAACAGCTCTTTTCTTCTTCAGTCTTTATCTTTCAAGCAGGTTCACGGTACTTCTTCAAATGTACTTTCATTGTCAGACGGCGTTTCGTATCCGGTTCTTCTGACTTAGGTACATCTTGTTGTTGTGCTGCTTTAGACTTCTTCAGCAACTAACAGCATCTCAATCTTCATCAACCCCTGTTCTTGAATGAAATCAAGTTCTGCACATACTCACAAACTCATAAGAAAACATTTCTTATGCAACAGGGAGAGTACCATATGAACACTAGGTACATCCAAGAACTTGTACTCGGATTTCACAATTTAAATTCTTTCAACTTTTGATGATCAGTCAAATCTTCAAGAACGGTTACATTTTTTTAATTTTAAGAAAAACAATTAAAAACTCAAAATATAAACAACTACCATAATATACAATTACAATTGCAATGGGATCAAAATTCGTTCTCAGGCAGACTAAGGAACACTTTTCAGTACGAGCCTAATCAAACTGGTCTATGCGATTGCCAATATGTTTGTCCACTTAAACTTTAACGCTCAACTTTCAACTTTTCAACTTCGTGATATGCTTTAGATAATATTATACTATTATACCCGTGTGTCCCATTCCAAGGCATACCCCCGCGATCAAGGTAAGCACAACGATTCATCGTAGCAGGTGAGTATACTGATGTCATCCTTTAAGATATCCTGACTCTGTCTAAGTCTGCATATAGTCTGTTTTATCATGTTTTGATTTCTTAACAATGAACACCCAAATAAATACTAATCAAATCCTGGAAATATAAACAGCACACTCTATCATGCAAGTATCTTCCCTACCACATATTTCACAAGTCCAATCCAGATTTCTGAAATCTTAACTGGGAATAGGTTGAGAAGAGAACAGAATAGATCTTTTGCAGAGATGGTATAATATACAGATCAAATGAGTTTTTCTCAGTTTGATATAGGTTTCTTGGGTTTCTTTTGGGCACTTGAGGGCCTCTTTCGGGTGTATTAGATCTATAGCGCGACAACGTACAGCTAGGTCAGCATGTATCTGGATGCAGCAGAAGCTGTCGTTGCCTAGCACCTCCAGGTCAGCATATATCTGGATGCAGCAGAGGAGGTACACGACTTTTTCAGAGAAGATTTCAGAATCAGATCAAAATTGTGTGTATCGGGACAACATACAGACATTCAAATAGAAATGAGCTAATTCCAAGTGACTTTCTTTCCTGGGGTCATTACAATTTTAGTTCTGAACAGAAGGACAGCCAAGATATCCCCGGATGATTCAACAATATAAAGACCCGAAACCTCAGATGTTGGCTATCTATCAACGCAAGATTTAAGACCATAGAATCATACGCCGTTGGTATGTTACCCACATGGTACATAGTTCGTTATGTTTATATCACTTAGTATCTTTTATCATGCTGAGCGTCAAGCCTATCGACATATCGCAGTAGATCATAGTCTTTTCAGCTATGGCACCTTACATGTGTTAGTCAAACCCTTTAACACGAACATTTATTTCACTTCCCATATCATGCAATCTTTCTTTTTGGCTTTTTCATTTTTCTAATGTTTTTGTATTTTTCTCATTTTCTCCCCCTAAAACAATACATATTTACAGCAAATTCTTTTTGTATTTTCTGAGTTTTCTCCCCCTAAACTCTATATCTATCTATATGTTCCTCTCCCCCCCTAAATTTGTGCATAAATCTTGTATTTTTGCGCAAATTTACCATTTACTAGAGAAATGACAATTATATACAAAGATAATGAACGAAGAAAGGAAAAAAAATATTTTTGGTTAACCGTTCCGTCATTAGATTGAAGACTAATCAAATTCAAATCAAAGTACTGAATTTAAACGGTACCTTTTGCTGATCATTTCTTACTTCTCTAATCTCCTCCAAAGGAAACACATCATCTGTAAAAAAAAATTGAACTTTTTGCAACAGTGAAATGTTACCCGTTTTTATCTCTGGAACAACCGCTATCAACATTCCAGAGATTGTCAACAGCTCCTCCTTGGTTGTTCCTGAAAGGTAAGGAGATTAGTAAGACATGGGTACCCAGGCCATCGTGGTCCTGGGATTTCCTGAAGCATCAAAATAAGACACTTCCTTTAAACATAAGCCCCCTTTAATTTCAAGGATTGGAGACTTTGCTGCTTTGGATTTGGGTTTCCAAATCTGTTTCGGTTTAACAAACGTGTTTGTTGCCTTCGGTTGAGCAACTTTAGCTGATTCAGGCTTGTTAGTTTTAGAAAAACGTTTTTGTTCTTGAACAGCCTTGCGTTTGTTTTTAGCAGCGTTCCAATCCCCATCAGAAGGTTTAACCTTGGGATTCACATTCTTCATTGCCTTAGGTGAAGATACCTTCATTGGCTTAGAATGGTATTTATCCTTTGGTGTAACCCTCTGATTTTGAGCATAATACGGTTCATGGGAATGATATGTGCAGTTTCGAGCAATGTGACCAGCAATGCCGCAATTGAAGCATGTTTGTCTCTTCACGTAGAAAGCATTCTGATCAGCTGGATTTGCTCTTATGGGCCCTGAAGGACGAACCGGCCCTTTTTGTGCTTGTTTTCCTTGCACATTTCTTGCAAACGAGGATGAATTTGGATGTCTGTACTTGTCGTTTGCTGGGGCCTTCTGTGGTGGAGATTTCTTTTGATTCTTCTTGTTTTGTTTAGACTGCAAGTCTTGTTCAGAAATCTCACCAGTCTTTCTGAAACCCTTGTTAGCACAGTCAAATGCATATTTCTCACATTTGCCATTACAGACTGGCTTAACAAAGACATTTTTCACATCACGGGCCTTTTGAGGACTATTGCTGCCCGTTGAGGACTGTGGAGAGCCTGCTTGTCTTTGATGTTTAGGCCTCTTCTTTCCACGTCCTTTACTTGCTTGCTTCGGCTCTTGTTGCTTGATCTGAACCTTTTCATCACTAACAGAAGGTTCAAATTGTTTAGCTTGCGCACTTGGAGCCTTGTTCATGTCAATCTTCTCTTCATCCTTCATGTCATCAGCTTTGACAGAATCAGAGAGTTCTGGTTTGTTAGATGAAATTCCAGAAACTTTAGCAGGAACTTCAGCTGAAACATTGGACAAATTTTCAGCACAAGACGGTTCTGCACATGACGCCTTTGAGCTGAATCCACTAGAATCAACTGATTCCAATTTCTCAGAATCAGTTTCTTCAGATGATTCACATTTGGAATCAGATGGTTCAACTGACTCATTCGTTTCATTTGTCGTTTCAGTCTTTGTTTCACAAGCATCAACGTTTTCGCCCAAACCGTCAGGCCTGAAATTAATCACAGAGCGAAAAACCGAGTTAAAAATATCACACGTCGAAATAGAGTCTTGATTAAGTTCATTTATTAAATTTTCATAAGAACCAGACTCTGATGCTTGTTCATCCCTAACTACATTTTCAACTGTTACTTCATCTGCAAAAGAAGACGAAGCATTAGTATCATAAGTACCCTTTGAAACAAAATTTACCGAAGGACTCGCTCGTTTATCAAAAGGTCTGCTGTTGATTGATGACTTATCAGTTTTAGGACCGTAAGCCATCTTGTCCTCATTCATCAATTCCTCCTCAGTCATGGGTAAATATGTGTAGTTGTCATTATATGGAGGAGGAACTTGATTGAAACCCAAACCACGCCCTTTATTTTCCTTGTATGCGAGCTGTTGATCACACAAGTTTTTTACTAACTTGCTAGAAGAATCAAATTTCTTAATATTAAGCTCATTTATTTGATATCTGTCTCTGATATCTTCCAGTTCCTTAGTCACAGCGCACAGTTTCTCCTGAACATAAAAGAGTTGACTAGATTTCACACTTACATCATCCTTGAGTTTGATGATGTCTTTTCGCTGAGCTTCAATTTTATCTTTATAAAGCTTTTCATTCTTTGATAAAGTAAAATTTTTATTTTTTATGTCGTTGTAGTCTTGAATCAACTCAGCGTTGTGTAACCGATATGCCTCATTTCTTTCTCTACACTCAGGAGTGCAAAAGACAGAAAATATCTCTTCACGATCACGAGTAACTTCTTGAGCAAAGGGTTTGTTAAACATAAATGCTGAATTTTGTGTGGATGAGCAAACTGCAGCAGATGTGTTGCCTTGAGTAGACTGCTTGTCAGCATTGTCATATGATTTGATGAGTGAAATCAGCTCATCTGACTTCATTTTGTAGCAGTCGGTTGTCACTATTATCTGATGAGCATTGGTAAACCAACTGCAGTTCGCCTGATCTGGAATCCCTTTTATAACATCCAGAAGCTTTCTGTTGCTCATGTGAGTAGACACCACCATCTCTGCCTTCTCCATTTTAGAGAGTAGTTCAGCAAACCGGCCTGTAAGAGCTTCTATAGATTCACCATATGAGTATCTGAATCCTTGGAGTTCCTGCTCAAGCACCTCTCTCTTAGAAGACATTTTAAGAAGTGATCCCCAAAAATGTGATCTATTAACTATTTCCTCAACACAACCCCAAAGCGAGAACCTGTGTACTTGCTAACTCCAACCCGTGAACCCGCTTTCTGAACTGCACCTCGAAAACTATCAAACCGATATCACAAGCAAACTTTTTTTTTTTTAATATAATTAATTTTTTTTAATTAATTAAAGAAATAGAATATCAAATATTATTATTAAAACAATTATTATTATTATTATTTATTATATTATTATTAATAGTTAATGATTATGTAATGATGACAAAATGATTAGATTATTATAATTATTATATTTATTAAACCTAAATATCAAATGTCACTGTACGTCTTCTTCCTCGTAAACCACAGAACCGAAACCCTAATTATAAATCTCAGGCTACTGGTCGATGGTGGCGGTGCTCGTGATCGGAAGTGCAGGTTGAATGATGGTGAACGATGTGTCTGTAGTAGATGATCGGAGATGTGAATTTAAACCTCTGGGACACGAAACAATGGAGGTAATTTGTTGCAGGTTTCCGGTGATCGGAGAAGGTATCCGATGATGGTTATGACGTAATGATGACGGAGATGAAGTATGACGATGTTGAATGTAGATTGCGACTCGAGACTGCTGTGAAGACAACTCGAGACAGGGGTTGCGACTCGAGAACTCGTGATTACGACTGCGGAGGTTGCGACCAAAAAAAAAAACTTACAACTCGAAATCTTTGCTGATTGCGACTCGAGAACAGAAAGTGATGACTCGAGATCTCGGTTGCGACTCGGAACCTAGGTTGCGATTCGAGACTTTGAAACCGTGAAGAGTCGAGACCGTGATTGCGACTAATCCACTCGAGACCTTCCTTTTGAGATTGCGACTTGAGAACCGTGGTGGCGATACTTCCTGAAAAAGTGGAGACACCTGTTGACTTGAGACTGAATTGTTGATGACTCGAGACCCGGCTGGCTGCGACTCAGAAATTAATGACTCGAGACCGGCAACTCGTAGACCCGAAACCGTGGAGGTTGCGACTCGAGACTGTATGGAAAGATGTGAAGTCGAAACCTGTTTAGTCGAGACCTGGGTGAGATGAGTCGAGACCTTTGTGAAGATGAGTCGAAACCGAAACCGTGAGATGATGGACTCGAAACCAGGAAAGAGAAGATGTCGGACTCGAGACCGTGAAACTGTGGAAGTTGTTGGATCACATGTACGACGGTGGTGGACTTGAAAAGATGGAAATTTGAATTTTAAAGTAAACACATTTTCAAAAGATTCTGTCAAATCAACAAATCACCGAAAATTGTGAAAATTTTAAAATCAAGATATTTCCAAAAATTTAAAAAATTACGTTTAATTCTTTTAACAGTCCTTTTCAAAATCAAAACACCAAAATAATGATTTTTGATAAAATTTCGATGAATGCTACCAAGAACACGAAGAACGCGATGAACACCGAACCAAAAATAACAAAAATCTTGAATCCTTGATATCACACCGATCCTAGAAACAGGTTCTAATGGCTCTGATACCACTTGTAAGTCCCGTGACCCGGATCTTTCAATGATATCAAACAATCACCAAGTTTGTGCGGAATCCAAACTTGGTGAGATTCAAGAAAAACACAAAAATATGAAATACGAACCGAATACGAAAAACACACCGAATCACTTTCAACACTTGCACACGATTCTATTACTATCAAAGCAAAATCGTCTAGTACAAGTGCTCACAACCAAATCGCCTCCCACTCTCTGTTTCTCTAGAATTTCTGTAACTAGGAGGTTCAAAACCTAAAACAAGTTAAAAACTTGTTTATATACTAACTCAAGCCCACTTCCCTACATGGGCTCCCCTTGGGCCTGCTTGGCCCACATGGCCTAAAGCTTGGCCCAAGTGACCTGTAAAGGTCCACATTCTAATATAAACTAACCCGGTAAAGCCCAGTTTGAAACCATAACCCGTTGTGTTAATTTGATGCGTCAGTCTCACACTTTAGGGCCTAACACATTTCTAGTGGTATGTTGTAGTTATCTAAAAATGATCTATATTTATTGTTTTTTATCAAACATAATAACAAAAACTAACTTGTAAATCAATCAGTTGGTTTATGCTCATGATACATACCAAAGAACAAATCCAACACAGAAGATGATACCAGCTGTAATGTATCATAAAAATGATACAATTAAAAAGCTTGGTCCGGTGGTGGAAAGCAATAAAAGAAAGAGAAGTAAAAAAGATGGGAAACCAGCACAGAAACTCACCTTGACAACACAAACACCTACTCAAAAGGTGGTGAAGAGTAAGAAGAAAACAAGTTTGAAAGCAGCAACAACTGGTGAAACAGAAGAAAATGAAAAACGAAAGAATTTGAAGGTAAAAGTGAAGATGAAGAAAAAAGCACCAGCTGAACAACCTCTATCCACATATCAAAAAATCTCAAAGGAAACTGATGAAGCTAGAAATCATTACTTTAGTGACTTCCCAGAATCTCTAGACATTACACAAAGTTTGGACATTCCACAATCCCAGGAAAAACTCTCACAAATTCCACCTACAAATCCAACAAGTGGAGTGGTAATTTCTATTTTATTGTGTTTATCTGTAGTATTACTGAAAAAAGTGCTGGTTTATATGCTAAAGTGTGCTGGTTTAAATGGATTGTAAAACTGTGCTAGTTTGAAATGTGCTACTTTTATTGTAAACTTTTATCATGTGCATGTAAAAATAAAAATGGAAAATGTGCTACTTTTACAATTTGTGCTACTTTATAAAAAGAATGTGCTACTTTTACAATTTGTGCTACTTTATAAAAAGAATGTGCTGGTTATCTTTTCAGGAATGGATTTGTCTGATAAAATCCAAAACAAAAGAGCTGGACATGCATGTCAAAGAAACACACGAAATGATTGCAGAATGTTTAACAAAGTACAGAGGTGAGGAGGTTGTGGATGCTGTGGATGAGTGGAGAAAAAGATTGGTAGTATATGGTGAAAAGTACAATTTCGAGAAGCAAGAATCAGAAGCAGGGAATGAAGAAAAGAAAAAAGGAGGAAGTGGAGAGAAGACAGAAGGAGGGAATGAAAAGGAAGAAGGGAATGAAGTTAAACTTACCCAATCACAAAAAAAAATGGTGGTCTCACAATTTGATTCAACTCCTTTCAGAATCACCAGTTCAATGTGGCCAGAGATTATAAAAAAAATAGAAAAGGCAGAACAAGCAGCAAGCAGCAAAAAAGATGGTGCTGATCATGGAGTTGGTGGTGAAGAAGAAAAGGATGCAGGTGGAGAAAAGGCTAAAGATGGTAAACCTGATGGGGAAACAACAAAGAAAGGAGGTGAAGATGCTAATGAACCACCAAAGGGAGAAAGTGACACTGCTGGTCAACCAGCAAAGAAAGAAGGAAATGAGGCTGCTGGTCAACCAGCACAGCAAGGAGAGGTTTTTAAAACACCAGAAAAGGAAACCAAAAAAGACAGTGAAAAACAAGAATTCATAGGTGAAGACCTAAACGCCGGAGACCAGAAGAAAAAAAGACAAAGCAAACGTACAACTCAACCTGCCGAACCTTTATGTTCACCATATATGCAGCGAGTTGTACAAATAAAAACAAAAATTGAAAAAATTGAACAAAGGATAGCCGAATGGATATTCTCGACAGTTGACGACCCCTGGTAAGTATAAAAACCAACAAAATCTTAATTGGATAAAAATAAGTATTTAAACTAATGTGTATTACAACAATGCAGGGTGTTTATATTTGAGACAGCATTTAGCACAAACCTTTCAAGGGTATTTCTGGAGTCGCTTCACCCGAACTTATACATACATGTCCAAGTCCTAACAGCTTGGTCATTGGTACTAAACAGTGAAGAGGTCTACAAAAGCAAAGGTTCACCGGCAAGAGTTTTCTGCCCATGCAACATGCTGGTATGTTTTCTAATATGTGTTGGTTTTAATAACAGATTAGAAAAAGCACATTTAACAAAATGTGCTGGATTATTACACATTGTGCTGGTTTTGAAATATTAATGTTTTATTAATAGCTGGTTAGTCTAATATATGAAATGCTATTATTGTGCTGGTTCATAACACATTGTGCTGGTGCTGGTTTATAACACATTGTGCTGGTTTCTGTGCAGGGAGAAAACAATTTCAAACCAAAACTGAACAAAAAGACCTGCACACAAAATTTTAGAGAAAACATTGCCGCGACATTGATGACTACTGGGTATGAAAGTATTAGGAAAGTGGACATGTTGTTCATTCCAATACTACAAAACAAGCACTACTACATTGTATGTTTTGATTTCAAGGGAGAAGACATCAAGATTATAGACAACATGAAAGGGAAAGCAAAAGCACAAAAAATGACACGTGCTAAAAGAGTGGTAATATATTGATGCCCATTAATTCTGTGCTGTTTATTTTAATTATATTTGTGATGCTTAGGGATTTTGATTTTGAAAATTTTCAAATTACAGAAAGAAATTGTATGTGATTACCTTGAAGTTGAATACCCAACAATGCACCCAAAGATGTCGCCCTTGGAACCAGAAATAATGAAAATGTCGTGGCAAACGGAAAAGAACTTTGTAGATTGTGGTGTCTTTGCAATGAGACACATGGAGACATACACAGGGAAGCATGTGAGCAAAAAGGAATGGGATAGTGGGCTGTCGAAAGAGTCACCGGAACAAGACAAAGAGTTGGTTGAACTGAGATACAAGTATTTAAGCAAAATACTTTTATCCGACATCAACGTAGCGAAAGGTGAAATGATGGAAATGTTAGAGAAGTATGAGAAGATGGAGCCTGAAAAGAAAGAGGAATGCAAGAAAAATGCGGAAACGAAAATCAATGACAGATTGAACAACAAATATTGATTGTGTTGGTTGAACAATATAACATTAGTTTGGTAGTTGTCTGTAATATTTTGTGCTGGTTTAACAATTAATATGGTGCTGGTTTAACAATTACATTGTACTGCTTTAACAGTTATATTAGGAAAGTTAATTTTATGCTGGTTTTACAATTAATATTGTGCTGGTTTCACTATGACAATATGTGATGGTTTCATAGAAGAAGTTTAAAATTGTGCTGGTTTTATAATTGTGCTGGTTTTAAACGGTATATTGAAAGTTGAAAAATCAAATTCTTGACAATTGCATTTAAAAATCAACAAAAACTAATAATGTGCTGGTTGAATGTTGTAAACATAATAAGAATACAAGAAATCCAAACTGAAATGAAAAAAATAACAAATCCAAATATCATGATTTCCAAAGACACACGACTAACTGCTCTTCTGGGAATCAGCAACAGTAGTCTTCATCTTACAAGTCCGACTATTATGTCCATGACCTCCACATATCAAACAACCTCTAGTTTTAGGTTTCTTTGATATTCTTGAAGATGATACCTCACGAAAAGACTTTAAGCGTTTGTTTGAACCACACCCCTTGTTTCTAATACCACTAGGTGGAAGAATGGTAGCAGAAGACGATGAACATGGCTGACCAGTACGAAGAATATTAGCTAATCTTGCATTCTTGTCAAGTGATTCTGCAGGAAGGTCAGCAGAATCAACCTTCAACTTCGACTCGATCACTTGGTCTCTAAACAACGATAACAGGTCAATATTTGTAACAAGACGGTTAACAATATGTTCAGTTGCAGTCATTATCTCACGCACAATGCTGGAAGCACGTTCAACTTGATTACCAGCAGCATTTTGATCAAAACTCGAAACTTTTGTCTTTTTTGGAACAACATCTCTTGTCCAACGCCCCATAACATATTTTTTAGGGAACTCCTTTATACCACAAAGACGAAGAACACAAAAGGCATGCCTACATAGCAAACCATACTGCTCATATCGGTTGCAGCTGCATTTAATTACCATATCCTTAGGAGTAAAAAGAACCTACACAAATAACAAATGCTTTATATTGTGCTAGTTTATAACAAAGTGTGCTGGTTTATATATGTAAAATTCTAATTGTAAATATAAATCACTGTGCTACTTAAAATGTATTGTAAAAAGCAGAACATGTTTGTGCTACTAAAGGTATAAATAAATACCTCATGAAGGCCGGGAAGATTGACCTGTAGAATATAAAACTTAATTGAATCACCAACTTCTTCTTCACGCCTGCACATACAATTCTTGCAAGCAAGTCGAATTTCTTCTTGAACATAAAAAAATATCCCCCGAGTATAAATCTTTACAGCTTCCCGTTCCAATTCATAATTGGTTTTCATGGCAGGTTCTGTGTATCTGGTATCATGATCACGTTTGCTGCGCTTAAACCTCTGAGATTCCATTGCAGTATCAAAATGGCTCAAAAACTCAACTAATGACAATTTTGTGTTGGTTAATTGACCAAAAAAATGATTTTCACTCTCAGACCTAGATGTTGTACGCATAAGACCGGACATATGTTCATGACGATAGTATGCAGGAATCCAATCTGATCTGAGGTTGTACATATCAGACAGCCAGCTGTTACTAGTAAGGTTGTACTTAATCATTAAATCACACCATTGTGTCTCAAACTGTGCTGGTTCAAGAGCATCAGTCCATACAACAGCACATATATCATCTTTAAAAACCTCATCTTGTGATAGCTCAGTACCAACCTATAACAAAAAAAATAATTAGTATATTAAAACAGCAAAAAAATCCTAAAATGTGCTGGTTTATATGTTAAAGTGTGCTAGTTGATGTATAAACTTAAACTATGATGCTTAAACTGTGATGGTTTAAAGAAAGTGTGCTGGTTTAAAAGTGTGCTGAGTTATATGCCAAAGTGTGCTGGTTTAAAAGTGTGCTGATTTATATGCTAAAGTGTGCTGGTTTAAATGGATTGTTTAAAGTGTGCTGGTTTATATGCTAAAAGTGTGCTGGTATAATTTATGATGGTTTAAAAAATTATAACATTGTAAAACTGTGCTGGTTTAAGAAAGTTACCTTTTCAGAAACTTTGATCATTATATGCCACATACACAAACGATGTCTGGTATCTGGGAAAACATCTCGGATAGCAATTTTCATTGCAGCGTCCTGATCAGTCACAACCACCTTAGGTGCAACACCAAAAGCCTTCAAAAAACTTTGAAGAAGCCATTTATATGATTCAGCAGTTTCAGATGCTAACAAAGAACCAGCAAACGTGACATTGTGATGATGATTATCGATTCCAGTGAACGGAACAAATACCAAGTCATACCTAAAAATTGAATTGATTATATTACAACTGCTTGCTGAATTGTGCTAGTTTAATAAAAATATGAACAAATGATCTACAAAAAATGAATAAAATACCTGTTCGTACGGAACGTAGCATCAAAAGACATAACATCCCCAAAGACCTCATAATTCAGTTTCATTTCTTCATCAGCCCAAAATAATCCAGCAAGAGAACCTTTTTCATCACAATAAAATTCACAAGAAAAATTCGGCAAATACAGCTTCTTCTTCATAAGACGTTGGACAACCATGTCCACATCAAACTCTCCAATGAACAAATTAATATCTCTTTTAAAATTTTTACAATCAGTAGACGTCACTCCAACCTTATCAAATCCACCACGAATCTTTCTCATAAGGTTGAATGCCCTAACTGGACCAATATTCATCTCAGAAAAATCAGAAAGCAGTTGCTCTTCAGTGAATGTCAACTTTCTAGACGAAGCTAAAAGATGATAATCCTCTTCATCAACAAAAGAATGATTATGCTCCTCAAATACATGAGAAATTCTATAAGTATTTTTTGGAGTTAAAGACAAACGGATGTGTGCCTTACATCCGGTACGTTTAGAAGGTCTCCTCCTTCGGTCATTTAACTTTTTATCAGCACCAACACTATCATTTACCGTGTCAACAGCACAGGATGTCGCTGAACCCTCTTTCGCACAAACAAAGTACTTTCTAATCACAACACCATTTTTTGAAGATTGAGTATGCTTTCGACCCTCAAACCCAGATAACTTAGCATACTTCTTATAGAAATTAAAGGCAGAATCAATTGACTGGAAATGCATACCAACTACAGGTTTGGAAGAATCTGGAACAATAGGAGTATAATACTGATTACCAGTAGTTGGACAGATACGAACTCCTGAACAAATCAAAAAACCAGAACAAATAAAAGATATCAGCACAAACTTAACAATAACCAGCACAAAAAACAAGAACAACTTTACCAGGAAAACTAGCACAAAATAAAGATATCAGCACAACTTTACAAAACTACACTTTAAAATATGATGTAATATAAAAAAACCAGTACAACTTCAAAAAACCAGCACAACTTCAGAACTACACTTTTAAATAAAAACCAGCACAACTTTACCAGGCAAACTAGCACAAAATAAAGATATCAGCACAACTTTACAAAACTACACTTTAAAATATGATGTAATATAAAAAAACCAGCACAACTTCAAAAAACCAGCACAACTTCAGAACTACACTTTTAAATAAAAACCAGCACAACTTTACCAGGAAAACTAGCACAAAATAAAGATATCAGCACAACTTTACAAAACTACACTTTAAAATATGATGTAATATAAAAAAACCAGCACAACTTCAAAAAACCAGCACAACATCAGAACTACACTTTTAAATAAAAACCAGCACAACTTAGATCAAAACTAAAAACCTAAAAAGTAGATGAAATTAAAACTAGAAGGTATTTTACCATCGACAGTAGTAGACATCATTAAAATAGAGGAGGATAAATCAGCAAATCAATGAATGAACAGAGGAGCTAGGGTTCCAGCAAAATCGATGAAAACGATGAACGATTCAGCAGGATTGATCTCAATCTCGCAGGTACCGGCAAATCGATGAAACGATGAACGATTCAGCAGGATTGAGATTGAGATTTGCGATTGAATTAGATGTGGTCAGATGATGAAGCTCAATGAATGAATGAATGAAAAATATGAAAGAAGGAATGAAAATCGTGTGATTAAAACTAAGTACAGATCTGTTTGAAATTTGCATTTTCCAATATTACCCTTTCACCTAAATTAATGAGATTGCCACATGTAAGCTCAAGATTGCTTCTTAGGAAACTTAGGGAAGATTAAATTCTTAGTTGAACCTCTACCTATATATATATATATATAATTTCCTGGTCCAACCCATTAAAATATGTGAGTAGAGTTCTTATAATATAAAGAGTATAAAAAGTGGTTGTGAGTGGAGGAGAGAAAAAATGTTACTGTTCATTTGTATATTTGAGGGGACACTGTTCACCCCCTATAATTTTTTAATATATTTTGAAAGTAATTGTGAGTGGATAAGAGAGAAAATGTAATGATAAAGGTATAAAAGAATAGGCCAATTGGATTTTAACACCTGTAACTTTGAAGAATTGGCCGATAACACCCGCAACTAACACTTTGATCTGTGACACCCTAAACTTTTAATTTCGTGTGTCATTTCACCACTCAGTTAAAAACTCAGTAACTGAGTTAGTGTTCAATCCTAGGTGGCATCCTACATGGCTTCATTAATCCTACATGGCACGAGTGACTTGGATAACACATGTTATAAGAACCAAAACCCTGAAACCTGACATTGTTGTTCTGTTCGTTCATTTTGGAGGGAAAGATCAAGGGTGACGTGACCTAGCTTCTCAATCCATCAAGTTTAAACTCCGATCAAGGTACGATTTCACATGATTATGTAATGGGGGAAACGATTGATGTCATGCTTTGGTATGGTGGTTACATTGAGTTAGGTTTTGGTGTTCCACAATATGTTGGGGGTGCATCTAGGATAATTAAAGTTGATATAGACCACATTTCATACTTTGAGCTATCAGATTATGCATTGGAAACGAAATGCTATAAATCAAGGAACTTTCATATGTATGGGTTGGATGCGGATGATGGTGAAATTAGGCATTTTCGTAATGATAGAGATGTGTTGGAGTTGGTTAAGAAGGTTTTTAGTTGGAGTGAAACATTTATGGAAGTATTTGTTCAAGATCGTCAATTGAGTGCACCTGAAGCCCACTCCAGTTCTAGGCCCAGTAAACCTGTTACCCAGCCCAGTAAACCTGAAGCCCAATCCAGTAAACTAAAAGCCCAATCTTCTAGGGTTTCCCCTGGATGCAGCTCTAACTCAATAGGTAAGCAAGCAGACGAGGACAGTGAAGATAGTGAGTTCAGTGTGGAAGATGAAGAGTCAAATTCTGATGATGAAGATTATGATGAACTAGTTGAGGCCAGTGATGAAGAGGAAGCTGTGGATGATGTACTTGGATTAGAGTCAGACAGAGAGGATGTTGAGTGGATACAGTCACAACATGCACTTAGAGAGTCAAGCAAGATAGATTTGGAAGCCAAAAAAAAAGTGCTTGATGAGGTAGTAAATGAAAGACAAACAGAGGGTAATTTGCATGAAACAGAGGGTAATTTGCATGAAACTGAAGATGCAAGGGTAGATGGAAACAGTAGTTACGAGGAATCTGATGGGGACATTTTAACACCTAGTGATAGTGAGGATGATGATATCAGGGGCAAGAAGTACAAGGAAGCAGCCCCATCTGTAGGTGAACATACAAATTGGAAGAAATTTATTTGGAAGGTGGGAATAAGGTTTGCATCAAGGGAGGCCTTTAAAGAGGCAGTGAGGCAGTACTCAGTAGCTAATGGTAGGAACTTGTACCTTGCAAAGAGCGAAAAGACTGCATGTGGCCGTATTGTTGTCAATTGTGTTAAAGGTTGTTCATTCTTTATACATTGTTCACTTCATAAAGGGAAATAGTGTTACTTGGTTAAGAGAGTGAAGAATATACATACCTGCCAAAGAAACATGGTAAAGAATAGACAACTAACTGCAATGTTCATAGCTAATGAGTTCCTGCAAGTGTTTAAATCCAAGCCCAACTGGTCGGATAAGGAAATCATATTGGCTGTGAAACATAAGTATAAAGTCATAATCACCAAGTGGCTGGCCTACAAGGCTAAAGCATGTGCCCATAAGAAACTTCATGGATCAATGAGGGATCATTATAGCAAAATTGGTGCATACATGGAGATTTTGAAAAAAGTAAACCCAACATCAACTTTTGTGCTTGTTACTGCACCACCAGGTTTCATTAACTTAGATCCCACAGCAACATGTGAAACTTTTTTCAGACTCTTTGTGTGTTTTGATGGTGTGAAAAGGGGATTTCTAGCTGGATGTAGGAAGGTCTTGTGTCTAGATGGTTGTTTTCTAAAGACCTTCCTAGGAGGGATGTTGTTAACTGCAGTTGGCAGAGATGCTAATGATCAGATGTATCCATTGGCATGGGCAGTTGTAGATGGTGAAAATAACGATAGCTGGGAATGGTTTATGGAAGAGCTCAGGAAGTGTTTGGGTGTAAGTGATGGTGGTGAGGCATGGACATTCATCTCAGGTCAACAAAAGGTAGTAGCCATTGACAAATTTTACAATGAACAATTATTTTCTGCTGTAATGTCTAAGGTTAATAATCATTTATGTGCAGGGTCTGTTAAATGCTGTGGCACTTATTTGGCCAAGGGCAGAGCATAGAAACTGTGCAAGGCACATCTATGCGAATTGGCACAAGAATTTTAAGGATGAGGAGCTCAAGGAGTTGTATTGGAAAGCTGCAAGAGCATACTGTGAACCTGATTACCTCCAAGCCATTGATGAAATGAGGGCCATAAACCCTGATGCAGTAGAGGCAATCTTAAAGCAGGATCCCAAAAGTTTTAACAGGTGCTACTTGAAAACTCACACTAAATGTGATGTCATAGTAAACAACATGGCAGAAACATTTAATGGTTATATCATAACTCCAAGGTCAAAGCATATTATATACATGCTAGAGGACATTAGGGTTCAAATCATGAGTAGATTAGTCATCAAAAGAACTGAAATGGAAGCCAAAGATGTGCTCATTTGCCCCAATATCCAGGAGAAACTTGATTTCTCAAAAGATGCAGCCTTTAGGTGTGAGGTATACCCCTCATCTTATCAGGTTTTTCAAGTTAGAGATGTTGATGATGTTACAGTTGACTTGGAAAACAAGACCTGCACATGTAGAAAGTGGCAATTAAGGGGGTATCCTTGTAAGCATGTGTGTGCTGTGGCTGGATTTTTGCATAAGAATGCTGAGGATTATGTTGACCCATGTTACCACAAAGAAACATACATGAGAACTTATGAGTACTCAATCCCACCATTGCCTAGTGAAAAGTTTTGGCCCAAGGTTGATTATCCATTGGATCCACCTCCAATCAAAAAGGCACCTGGTAGGCCTAAGAAAAACAGAAAGAGGGACCCTCATGAGGATCCCAAGAAACCAGGCAAACTGACTAAGCATGGGGTGGTAATGGCATGTGGGATTTGTGGAGAAAGAGGTCACAACAAGAGAAAATGCACAGTTAAAGGTGAACTCAATAGATTCAGTTGGTTTATTGATTACAGGCCTTGATTATATTATTGTTTCTTAAATTTGTTTACTGTTAACAGATTCTCAAAATGCAGCAGAAATTGGAAGGAAAAGGGGAAGGCCAACTAAAAGGGGAAGGCCAACTAAGAGGGGAAGGCCAACAGAGAAGGCTGCAGTTAGTTAGTCTGTTATGAATGGTTAATCTTTTGTTGGTTGTGTAATGACTGTGTAAACTTAAGACTATGTAAACTTATGACTGCTGTGCTGAATCTTTTGAATGGTTGTGTAATGACTATGTAAACTTATGACTATGTATGGTCACAGGGGTAGAATGGTCATTCTGCATATCTATGTTAAACAGGTCTACACATGTATGGTGACAGGGGTAGAATGGTCATTCTGCACACTTGTATGTTAAACAGGTCTGCATATATGGTCACAGGGGTAAAATGGTCATTCTGCATACTTGTATGTTAAACAGGTCTGCATATATGGTCACAGAGGTAAAATGGTCATTCTGGACACTTGTATGTTAAACAGGTCTGCATATATGGTCACAGGGGTAGAATGGTCATTCTGCACACTTGTATGTTAAACAGGTCTGCATATATGGTCACAGGATTAAAATGGTCATTCTGCACACTTGTATGTTAAACAGGTCTGCATATATGGTCACAGAGGTAAAATGGTCATTCTGCACACTTGTATGTTAAACAGGTCTGCATATATGGTCACAGGGGTAGAATGGTCATTCTGCACACTTGTTTTGGTCTCCATATATGGTAGTTGTTTGAAAGGGCAGTTTCAAATGGTCTGCACACTTGTTGGTCTGCATATATGGTCATTCTGCACACTTGTTTTGGTCTGCACATGTGGTTTCAATGGTCTGCACAATGGTAGTTATTTACTTGTTTTCAAAGTCAAAGTCCCTTCTGGTCACATGGGTTTTGGTCTGCAAATGGTCTGCACATATGGTACTCAATCCATTCATGGTTTGAAATAAAGACTACATTCATTCATTCATGTGTTCAAAGAACGTACAATCAAAAACAAGTTATATTTGATACACTACGTAAAACAACATGCCAATGATTACAAACAAACTAAAGACAAACTACTGCTTCAACATGAATTCTTTCGCACAAATTTGCCGTTTCAACATATTGTTCTCTTGAGATAGCAAGTTGTTCCGCAATTGCAAATTATATTCATTGCCGGTCATAGCATTACTTCTTGTAACTGCACTTGAGCTGCAAGTTGAATGAACTTCGAATAATTTGTCGAAATCTTTTTTCCACATAAAGAACTTGCAGTCGTCTCGCTACAAACCAACATCATGTCGTCAGTTCAAAAACATGTTAAATTCAATACACAGGACTTACCGGCCATTGTGAGCAACCGTAAAATTCAGCACCACATCGAACACTTCTCCTTCCCGCTACGCGAATAACAGCTCTGATTTCGTGATGACAATACAACTTCCCATCCATGTCCACCTTCAATATTTTAGGGATTCGGTTCGTATTACATGAAGAGTTGGAAGAAGTAGACATGTCGATCAGCCAATAAGTTGAAGAACAGCTCTGAACTCGTGATGAGCAAATTAGGGTTTGAATTTGGGTCGATTGAAGAACATCTCTGCCAATTAGGGTTTCCCAATTCTTTGTGCAGGGGTATCGAAGAAGAAGATGACTTTTATAACCATCACTCGTGCCATGTAGGATTAATGAAGCCATGTAGGATGCCACCTAGGATTGAACACTAACTCAGTTACTGAGTTTTTAACTGAGTGGTGAAATGACACACGAAATTAAAAGTTTAGGGTGTCACAGATCAAAGTGTTAGTTGCGGGTGTTATCGGCCAATTCTTCAAAGTTACAGGTGTTAAAATCCAATTGGCCAAAAGAATATTATTTAATTGAAAAGAAGAGAGAATATGTAGTGTTTTTTAGTGTAATTTAGGATGAAAAAAATGCTTAATAGTCTTAGTATGCTTAATAGTCTTAGTTTTCTCTCACTTGAAATCAAAGTCTTATCTTATACAATGGATATCAAGCAACTTTTTTTGAATATTCGTACAAAATCTCACATGCTTTGCTCACCTTTCGCATATGGGACCGGCTCTAACCCAACAATAACTGTGATATACTAGGCTGCTCTTCGTACGTCTTCGAAACAGGATGGATAAAAAGATACATTGAGCTCGACGGGCAAAACATATAGATCGGGTATACTTGAAACTCAATTGGTATGGGACTAGGTATGAAATTGGGGGAAAAAATATTTCACGGATATGAGAATTATGTTATACCCGGCCTGATTACCTGAAACTAGATATATGTTTACCTGAACCATATATCTGAAATATACCCCCGAAAAAAATACTTTTTTTCTCTTAACCCTGTTTAGTAATGCTTCACTACAATAGTTTCATTACTCACAAAATAAAATTTTCTTTTGAGATATGTATCATGATCATGATATTATTTGTATTTATATGTTGCAAAGTTATCTTTTTTTAAAGAGTTAAATGCCCGGATAGTCCCTGTGGTTTGATCTTTTTTCACCTTTAGTCACCAACTTTCTAAAATTACCTTTATAGTCCTCAACTTTTTTAATTCTCGTTCCCGGATAGTCACTGGCGCGGTTGGAGGTTAGTTTATTCAGTTAAGTGGGTGTGAAATTACTAAATTGCCCTTGTTTATTAAAAAATAACTTAAAGATAAAAAAAATATTTAAACCCCCTCTCCCCTTTCTCTCTTCGGGGGTGTTTGTTTTTTCTTCAAACATCTTCAAGGGGGCTGATGTCCTCAGGCGCGCAGACGTTACCCTTGAAGACTGATTATTTTTTTTAAACAGATCTGAACTCAGCTTTTTTCATCTTAAAAAATAAGCTATGGACCCCATTCTTAAAACATCTTCACACCTCCCTCATCTCCTCCCTCAAACATCAGCCCCACCCACCACCGCTCCTCCTCCTTCTCCGACCTCCTTCTTCTCCTCCGGCGACCTACCTCCTCCTCCTGCGACCTCCCTCTTCTCCGACCTCCCTCCTCCTCCGGCGACCTACCTCCTTCTCCGGCGACCTCCCTCCTCCTCCGGTGACCAGCTCCTTCTCCGACCTCCCTCTTCTCCTCCGCTGGATCGAAGCGGAATGTGAATGTTTCGTCATTGTTTGATGCGCTTCAGACCGGTATCAACTTATAAAAACAAACAGTCTTATATTTAGCTTGCAGATCTTCAGACCACATCTTCAGTTGCAGACATAAAAACAGATGAAATCAGCTTGCAGACAATTTATGTCTGCAAAAACAAACAGCACCTTCTTGTTTCTAGTTTTGGTCTGCAAGGATCAAACAACCACCACCACTTCATCTACCCCACCCTTACCACCCTTCACCACCATCTCGTTTTTCTTGATCCGATGACCGATGCACCTCCGGCCGGTTGCCGGTTGTCTATCTTAGCAGTCAAACACCCACCCCCATACACGGACACCCCTCGTCTCTATCTGATTCGGCTCCGATGACCGGAGATCGAGGATTCCGGCCAGCTAAGCACAAGTTATGTCTCCTTCCATCCAAAAAGAGGTGTGCATACCAACAATGTTTTAGTCAAATCTCCTCACTTGTGGGGGTGGTGACATTCATCATCATCCATCCAACATCTGCAAAAATAAAAAAAACCACACAAACTTTCCTCAGAGCTTTCTCTTTCCCTTTCATGATTTTGTCATCTGTGTGTTTGTGTGTTGTGTGTGTGATGAATCTATTCCTGTGGCCCCACCACAATCATCATAGATGCTAACTTTCCTCTTCCAAATCCCAATTTCTCATCCCTAGATGCCATTTTTTTCTTCCCACCCATCACTATCTTTAAAGGTTCCAAACTTTCCTCTTCTTCACCACTTTCTCTCACTTTTAGCGGTCATCAATGGCTGCCACACCCACAGAAACCCTAAATCTTGAAATCAATTAAGTGGGTCAGTTCAAGATTCTTCCTTTACTTCATATATATATGTATTTTTGTTTATATTTTCTCTGTTTCTTGTTTTGTTAAGTTGTATTGAAGCATAAAGCTTTAGTCTTTTTGACATTTATTGAGTGTAATTGATTAGATGATACATAATTTGCATAAAGATCGATGTGGGTGGTCTTATATTTGAGAAATTTGGCGGAGTAATGTCGCAGGTGTATCATTACGAAATTATTGCATAAAATGTATCCTTCATTTGTGTCACACCCCAACCGATGGTGGAATCATCGGCGCATGGCACTGAGCGAAACAGATTGTCCAGAAGTTTCCATAACAATTATCATTACCAATCAATTTAAAGTAACATGTCCCATACCATGTCTCAAAAGGTAAACTCTAGGCAAATAGTTCTATTCCGACAACTCATATTTTACAAAATTGCCCAATTGTTTATCTGCTTCTAGAGACTCTTGATTTCAGATCTACAGACAACTATTTGTTGGCCTCTAGAAGCTTATTCTAGCCTCGTTTTCCTAGCAGATAAGCATCCTAATTACCTGTCACATACGTTAAAATAAAGTCAATACACATAGTGTAAAGGAGAGTATACAAGTTTGATAATAGCATATAGAGTTCGAAATAGTTTACGCATAACTAGCACGTACACAGAGGAAAACGAAGCATGTTAATTATCGACATGGATCTATCGATACCAATGACTGCGGGTTGACTACCCGAGGCAGTTCGCAATACATGATCCCCACTGTAATCCATGCAAGTAATTGTCCTTAACAACCCCCGCATGAGCGGGTGCTGAGTCCAAACTATAGTACTATCGTCGTTAAGGCAGGTAGACAGCATTTCCATGTGTAAACATAACAAACAAGCATTCATTAAGTCACGTATAACATGCGGTAACGGTTAGCGTTTTAAAAATTGCGTAGTGTGTTCGATGTGATTTCATATAAGTAACGTATGTAACACCCAAAAGTGCTTAAAGCAAAAAGGGATGGAGTATACTCACAGCGGTTGGATGGATTGAAGGGAGCGCTTGAGAGTAATGTTAGCCTGAATAGTACGATAGCGTAACGTTAAGTGATTCGCAAAACGAGAGCAAGTGTTGGTGGGTCGAATGGCAGTTCGGTCGGATGATAATCCGATCGGACGGCCAATTCGTGCGGATGACAATCCGTTCGGATGGTCATCCGGTCGGGCGGTAGTCCGGTCGGATGACTATTCGAGTGGATTGTTTCCTCCTATGAGAAGGATGTGTTTGTGTATAATGGTTTGACTTTTGAAGTTTTTGTTGTAGCATTTGAAAATATTGAAGCATCTTTACCCTTCAGGTCGGTCGATCGGACGGTCGTTCGATCGGACGGCAACCCGGTAGGTTGTCACTTCAGTGAGAACAAGTTCACCGCAGGATGTCACTCGATCGGACAGCAGTTCGATCGGGTGGCATTCCTAGTGCATATAACATGTTGAAAATTGTTAAGTGTTAAAGCCCAAGTATCTCATGATCCGAAGAGTAATTCGGTCGGATGGTAGTCCGATCGGATGGCAGTTCGTTCAATACTCAAACTTCAAAGATTAGGAAAACTGATTAAGTGTGGGACCCAAGGTGCAAGCCGTTCGGCTGACCGGTCGATCGGGTGGCTGTCCGCTCGGACAGCAGTCCGATCGGACGACACCTCATCCTGGTCGTCCTGTGTAAAAGAGTTGAAAGAAGGTTAGAAATCATCTTTCAATCCTTTTCACCGCGAATATGTTTAGATCTACGATAAATCTTTGTTTATTTATGTGGAAATCGGTTAGATTCAAGTTGTTCTTGAAGGATTGAGGCCAAAACATGAAGTTCTTAAAGAACATCATGATGACGTCATCATAGAACACTCGAATCTTGGTGATTTCACGGTTAAAAGTTAAAATCTAAAAGATAGAAAGGTGTAGGAGTGCGTGTAGATCAAGAAAGTACAAGATTTAGGACGAGATCTTACCGGATTTGAGAGAAATCGAAGAAAAGGTGAAGAACAGGTGCTGCTCGGACAGAGGATTTCCAAAAGTAGAAAGTTTGAAAGTGACATGGGTATTTATAGGATTCCAAAAAGAGGAAAGGGTGGGTCAGTCGGATGACACCACACCCGGATGTCAGGTCGGTCGGATGGCACACTGACCGGATGGCAGCCTGGTCGGATGGGAATCCGGCCGGCTGGCATCTGATTCGAGTGCGCGACGCGACGATTTTTGATATTTCGATTTCGATTGGGAGCGATGCGAACACGAAATAGTTTTCCTATTCAAATTACTTTTAATCCCAACTACTCATATCGCGCACTGTCTCTTCTCCACCAATTATCATACTATATCTACATACAATCATACTTATTCTGTATTCGATTGGCGATTGCGATGAGTTCGATTGCGATTCGATTGATTACCACACATAACATAACATAACATAAATAAACACGCACAAGTAACACATAAGGCACACACACACATACAATAATCATCAAAATGTGCAGTTCGAGTTTGCGAGCGCGATGTTGATTAGATTAGTTTGATTAGCGTTTATTTGACTTTATCGCATTGTTACTTCCTATTATTCACAGTCGTAAAGCGATTCGTAGCGATAAATATACTTCAAATACTGTGATTATACATAATTACTCCACATAATACAACTAACGTAAATATAGATTTAGACTATCTACAGTCGAAGAAGTCAAAACAGGGATTGGGCAAGGAGAGACAGATTGCAATTAGCAATCTTTTCTCCCTTTGACTTCAATCTTGACCTTGACTTTGACTTTTGAAACACGGGGTGTTACAGCCTCCCTTTGTTTAGGGAATTTCGTCCTGAAATTAGGCCGAAGCCGTAACAAACATCTGCGGTTACTTCGCCTTCATGTCGCTTTGGAGTTCCCAAGTGAACTCTGCGCCTCGTTTGCCTTCCCATCGGACCTTCACAATAGGAATGCGCGAGTGTCTGAGCTGCTTGGTTTGGCGATCCATGATTTCGACAGGCTTCTCCACGAAGTGTAGTGTTTCGTTTATTTGGAGGTCATCGAGAGGTACAATTAAATCATGCTCAGCCAGGCATTTTGGGAGGTTTGACACGTGGAAAGTCGGGTGGACGTTACTAAGTTCCTCCGGTAGTTTGAGTCTGTAGGCGACTTTTCCGATCCTTTCCATAATCTTAAAAGGTCCAACATATCGAGGCGCTAGTTTCCCTTTCTTGCAGAATCTGACCACACCCATCCAAGGTGATACCTTTAGGAGTACGTAGTCTCCAACGTCAAATTCAAGGGGCTTGCGTCGTCTATCGGCGTAACTTTTCTGTCTACTTCGAGCTTTCAACAAGTTGTCTCAAATTTGGAGGACTTTGTCAGTCGTTTCTTGTATTAGCTCGGGACCGGTTAATTGCGAGTGACCGATCTCGTGCCACACAATAGGCGATCGACATCTTCTTCCATATAAAGCCTCGAATGGTGCCATTTGGATGCTGGTATGATAACTGTTGTTATACGAGAATTCGACTAACGGCAGGTATTTGTCCCAATTACCACCGAAGTCTATGACACACGAACGGAGCATGTCTTCAAGAGTGCGGATCCTTCTTTTAGTCTGACCGTCGGTTTGAGGATGGAATGCGGTACTTAAGTTAAGCGTCGTACCGAGAGCCGCTTGAAACGTTTCCCACAATCGCGAGGTAAACCGAGCGTCACGGTCAGAGATGATGTCATGAGGCGTCCCATGATTACAAATGATCTCTTCGGTGTAGATTCGGGGTAATCGTTCCACCTTGTAGTCTTCCCGTATTGGCAAAAAGTGGGCTGATTTGGTTAAACGATCAACAACAACCCAAATGCTGTCGAGACCTGATGACGTGTGCGGAAGCTTTGTTATGAAGTCCATTGTTATACTCTCCCACTTCCACATAGGGATTGGGGGTTGTTCGAGTAAGCTAGAGGGTCTTTGATGTTCAGCCTTGACCCTTGCATAAGTCAGGCACTTCCCAATGTAGAGAGCAATATTCCTTTTCATACCCGGCCACCAGTACTTGTAGCGAAGATCCTGGTACATTTTATCGGCACCGGGATGAATAGAATACCGGGATTTGTGGGCTTCGTCCATCAAAATCTGTCGCAAATTGGTCCGCTTAGGGATCCAAATTCGGTCTAGGAAGTGGAATATCCCATTCGACTTATTTACCAGTTGAGCTCCATCGTGGTGGATTCGTTCCTTCTTTAAAGTGCGTTCATTAAAGCAGGCATGCTGGGCTTCGCGAATGAGAGATTCGAGATCGTATTGGGCTTGGGTATTGCGAATGCTGAGCAAATAACTCCGTCTGCTGAGAGCGTCGGCAACGACATTTGCTTTGCCTGGGTGATAACGAATCTCACAGTCATAATCGTTGAGAAGTTCTACCCATCGGCGTTGACGCATATTAAGTTCTTTCTGATCAAATATATGTTGGAGACTCCTGTGATCGGTGAAAATCGTACACTTTGTACCATACAGGTAGTATCGCCAAATCTATAACGCAAAAACAACCGCGCCTAGCTCGAGGTCATGGGTTGTATAGTTCTTCTCGTGGATTTTGAGCTGTCGAGACGCGTAAGCTATAACCTTGTCCCGTTGCATGAGGACACAACCAAGACCAGGGTTGGAAGCATCACAATAGATAATGAAACCGTCATTTCCGTCGGGCAATGTGAGAACACGAGCATTGCAGAGCATGTGCTTGAGGGTTTGGAAGGCAGACTCTTGTTCAGTTCCCCAAACAAAAGGCTTGTCTTTATGCGTAAGAGCGGTAAGCGGCACAACGATCTTAGAGAATCCTTCGATAAATCAGCGATAATAACCCGCTAGTCTGAGAAAAGAACGGACTTCGGACGGGTTCTTAGGTGTAATCCAGCTCTTAACTGCTTCAATCTTCGCAGGATCGACATGAATACCTTGACTATTGATAATGTGACCCAGAAACTGAACCTCCTCCAACCAGAATTCACACTTGGAGAACTTGGCGTAGAGTTGATTCCCCCGGAGTAATTTGAGAACCAAACGTAGATGTTGCGCGTGTTCGGCTTTCGATTTGGAATAGATCAAGACATCGTCGATGAACACGATGATAAAACGGTCAAGATAAGGTTTACACACGCGATTCATCAGATCCATACAAACCGCGGGTGCGTTGGTTAAACCAAAAGGCATAACAACGAATTCGTAGTGGCCGTAACGAGTGCGAAAAGCGGTTTTGGGTATATCCTCCTCTTGAATGCGTAGCTAGTGATAGCCTGAGCGTAGATCGATTTTCGAGAAACATGTAGCACCTTGTAGCTGATCAAATAAATCGTCGATGCGAGGTAGGGGATAGCGGTTCTTGATGGTTAGCTTATTCAATTCCCGATAGTCGATGCACATCCTAAACGACCCATCATTCTTTTTAACGAAGTGGACTGGCGCACCCCAAGGAGAGGTGCTCGGGTGAATGAAGCCTTTTTCAAGCAATTCCTGGAGTTGATTCGAGAGTTCACGCATTTCTGACGGTGCGAGTCGGTATGGAGCTTTGGCTACATGGTTGGCTCCAGGAATGAGGTCGATACGGAAGTCGATATCACGACTTGGCGGAACTCCAGGAAGATCATCAGGGAACACCTGCGGAAATTCACGGACCACAGCGACGTCTGTTACTTCAACCTTCCTTTTCTTTTCCTTCTCCGCTACTACAATGTTAGCCAAGAAAGCTCTGTATTCCTTGCGGAGATACTTGCTAGCTTGGACGCATGACATGAGTTTGAGACCTTTCGACGCAGTTTCACTGTAGACACACAATAAATCACCATTCGCGAGCGAGAATCGAATCATCTTGTCGAAGCATACAACTTCAGCATGGTTTTCGCGAAGAAAGTCCATGCCTACTATGACATCAAAACTTCCGAGTTGCATCGGAATAAGGTCGATTGGGAAGATGTGATTGTCACGAAGAACATAATTTACGGCGACAGTTCTTCCAGTAGCGACTTCAACATCGAATGTCGATGAGAGATAAGAGCGCTTACGACTAAGGAGCTTCTCAAATTCGAACGACACAAAGCAATTATCGGCTCCAGTATCAAACAAACACGATGCATAAACACCATTCACAAGGAACGTACCATTGACCACGTTGTTGTCGGTCTGGGCTTGGCGCACATTGATGTTGAAAGTTCTGGCGCGTGCGGCTTGCTGCTGCTGCTGATGAGGCTGCTGCTGCTGGGGCTCTTGTTTCACCACCCTGTTCGGGCACATATTCGCAAAGTGGTTGGGATCTCCACATGCGAAGCAGACCCTGGCGTTGATCGCGGGTGCCGGAGCCGCGTGTTGGCCTTGCGGGGCGGGGAGAAGAGCTTGATGAGCAGTGGCAGGAGCTGCGGTGTTGCGAGGACCAGTACAACAGTTGACAGTGAAGTGGCCGTACATGTTGCAGTGAGCGCAGAAACGACAGGCAATACCCACTGGATGATGATGATAAAAGCATGTTGGGCAAACCGAGTGGGGGCCTGTGTATGCTCGCTTTGCTGGTGGTGCATAAGTAGTTGGAGCTGGACGGTGATGGGACTGCTGCTGGGCCGGTACGGCCTGGAGAGGAGCAGCAGTGGTAGTAACATCACAGTTCTTGTTGCTGGAGCTACTGTTAATGTTCTTCTTCCTCCAGCGTGAGGACTTTGACGGTTGAGCGGCGGCGGTTTCGGCAGTCGGAGCGGTGGCGGTAGCTTGATGCAGGTGCTTCAAAGTTTTATCCCAGACACCAGCCTTGACTCGCTTGTCGTTGATTTCAGCGGCCAGTAGGTAGGTTTCTTCGATCGTCTTAGTCTTAGCCGCTTGCACGAAATCTGCAACACAGTCAGACAGGGATCAGATATATTTCTTGATTGCCATGTCAGAAGTCTTCACTTGATCAGGGAAAATGATACTGAGCTGCTTGAATTGAGCAGTTAGAGCAGCGTTCTCGCCATCCTTTTGCTTTATGTGCCAGAATTCATCTTCCAACTTCTGGCGTTCATGAGGAGGGCAGAATTCTTCCAGCATGACCTCCTTGAGTTCGTCCCACGACAGACCGTAGGCTGCATCGTTCCCTCGTTTGTTTCTCTCGGCCGTCCACCAGTCTAGTGCGCGGGACTGGAAGACGCCAGTAGCGTTGAGAGTGCGGAGATCGTCAGGGCAACCGCTCTGTCACAGAGTGACCTCAATGGAATCAAACCATTGGAACAATGCTATAGGGCCTTCCTCGCCAGTGAATTCCTTTGGCCCACAAGCCTTGAACTGCTTGAAACTGAAGGCAGCTTTGGGGGTAGCTTTAGGAGCTTCGGTTCTCGATTCCTCAGATGATTTGCTGACGTTCTCGTAGACATCACTCACAGCCTTTGCTACTAGTTTGGCGATGATAGCAGCGAGACGTTTATCTCTCTTTTCTTGGCGAGAAAGTGATGGGTGACGGGATCCTGATGACGGTCCAGTTGACATTGTCTGCAATAGACATTGTCATAGGTCTCAGACACGTCATAGTCGAATCTCACCTCACACGTCTAGTACTTACTAAAGCTCATGAACGCGTTTAATCACATAAACACATAGGCACGAAATCACAGATTCACATAGGGACACATAAGCACATAAGCACATAGGCACGTAAGCACGTAGGGTACAGAAGTACAGAAACACAGAAGCACATATGCATTTAGTCACAGAGGCAGTCAGAATACAAAAACCTATCATTCAAAGTTCGCGAGCGTTCGAATATAGCGTTTTACGTTTATAAGCGTATAGTATAGCGAGCATCACAGCGTACAGCGTTTCCCTATGGTGGTAACGATTTGTTAGCGTTTTGAGATAGAAGAGCAATGCAGGTTGTGTGTGTCGATCGTAGTGAGAGCAAAAATCGAATAAGTCTTCCAGAATTTTAAACACGTAAACAGGTAGATACACATAAAACACACAAAATCAACGAGTTATCAGGGTCAGCAGTTGCGGGCTCAGAATCGAAACACATAAAAATCGAGGAATGGATTGTCTGCGACTATTAGACATTGACTACCCAAAGCGATTCGACTATTCTCAAGGACTTGTCATTCACATTTTGACTTTCAGAATTGGGCCTCTGCCTCGATTCTTGGGCATCCGGCGCACATCCCTCTTGTCATAGAGCGAGTTCAGGTCGTTGGAGTCCGTCGAGACTTTGGTGAGAGTTTTGTAAAACCATGGACAAGCCGTCAAGGTTAGGGTTTCACCCCTGACTTGACAACTTCCCCTTGATTTTAGTAAAATAGAGGAGATTATTCATCAAAATATAGATTTCACTCCTGGTTTGGTATAATTCTCCCCGTTGATAGTAAAAATGCGGGTTGATCAAGCAGATTTTAGTCGAGAGTTTGCGGTTTTCACACCTAATCTCGACTTAATCGCTTGTCTTTATTTGGAAATTCGAGTGCAGTGATAGTGTAGTATAGGTGAGAATGGCGAAAAATAGCAGTAAGCTCATACATAATCCCTACTGGACATGCACGAGTCGGTCTATTAGGGTCCTAACTATAGACTAGGTCTCTAAGACATCGACCCGGACTAGGTCGTGTCCTGCCTAATTCCCTATAGTTATGGCTCTGATACCAATCTGTCACACCCCAACCGATGGCGGAATCATCGGGGCATGGCACTGAGCGAAACAGATTGTCCAGAAGTTTCCATAACAATTATCATTACCAATCAATTTAAAGTAACATGTCCCATACCATGTCTCAAAAGGTAAACAAATTATTACAGACAAAATCTAGGCAAATAGTTCTATTCCGACAACTCAGATTTTACAAAATTGCCCAATTGTTTATCTGCTTTTAGAGACTCTTGATTTCAGATCTACAGACAACTATTTGTTGGCCTCTAGAAGCTTATTCTAGCCTCGCTTTCCTAGCAGATAAGCATCCTAATTACCTGTCACATACGTTAAAATAAAGTCAATACACATTGTGTAAAGGCGAGTATATAAGTTTGATAATAGCATATAGAGTTCGAAATAGTTTACGCATAACCAGCATATACACAGAGGAAAACGAAGCATGTTAATTATTGACATGGATCTATCGATACCAATGACTGTGGGTTGACTGCCCGAGGCAGTTCGCAATACATGATCACCATTGTAATCCATGCAAGTAATTGTCCTTAACAACCCCCGCATGAGCGGGTGCTGAGTCCAAACTATAGTACTATCGTCGTTAAGGCAGGTAGACAGCATTTCCATGTGTAAACATAACAAACAAGCATTCATTAAGTCACGTATAACATGCGGTAACGGTTAGCGTTTTAAAATATTATTTAGTGTGTTCGATGTGATTTCATATAAGTAACGTATGTAACACCCAAAAGTGCTTAAAGCAAAAAGGGATCGAGTATACTCACAGCGGTTGGATGGATTGAATGGAGCGCTTGAGAGTAATGTTAGCCTGAATAGTACGATAGCGTACGTTAAGTGATTCGCAAAAGGAGAGCAAGTGTTGGTGGGTCGAATGGCAGTTCGGTCGGATGATAATCCGATCGGACGGCCAATTCGGGCGGATGCCAATCCGTTTGGATGGTCATCCGGTCGGGCGATAGTGTAACACCTCGAAAATTCACGTCCTATAATGTGTTGACACGTGTCATAAAGTTTGAACGTGGGAAAGAATGTTATAAAAGGACTAAAGTTGACAAACATGGAAAGTATATGAAAATACGAGTTCTAAATGTCAACAGTGAATAAATATGTTGTACATTAACCCTACATGATGCTCATACCTTCAAAAGAATGAATCATGGATCATACGAAGCAAAAAGTGAGAGATTACAAACTACAGGGGTTAAATGTGTCAACATGTTCAAAATATACCTCTGAGTGACCTTTTGACAAACCCGAAGCTTTGTAACGGTTAATTATGCTCACTAGAATGCACGATATAAATTTCATAAAGTTTCGTTATCGTATGAGAAAGTTATGATCAAATTCGTGTGCGAGGGGTTAAAAGCGTCAACGTTGAAATTTATGACTTTTCAGGTAACCATAAAGTTACCCAAGGACTTAACAAAGTTTGGTTATGTCTTAAGGTCCTTAAAAGTCAAGTTAGAGGGCTCAAAGTGCAAGAAGTCATGATAAGATCAAGTGTAGAAGGATCAGGGACTAAAAGCGTCAAAAAGTGCATAAGTTTGCATTTTCGCGCATAACATACGTTCTGAATACATCCGGACATCCAAAAATTTATGTAAGCATGACTACATTATATTTTAGTGTTCGCCTTAAGAAAAATCCATTCGTCGCGTCATTTGGTTCGTTTTTCGCGCTTATGCGCATTCCGTCGTAATTAAGCGAACATCGCGTTCGTACGACCAAACGAACCGACATCCGAGATATTTTTGAACACATTTTAAGTTCCCTATACTTTAACTTCATTTTAGAGCTTTGAAATGGGGTTAACGGGCCTTAAACGTGTCGAAAATGGGCTGAATGCATGACAGGGACCAAAAGTGAAAATCTGCCAAACTTAAGCCTAGCGGTGCGCTACACTTTTAGCGTAGCGGTGCGCTAGGGGTCTCCAGACCAGATGCAGAGTATGTAACAGCCTGTTTTCAGCTGTTAACCACTTCCTAATCCCTTGCCAAGTGTTGATACCTTATGGTTAGTGGCAATTTAGGCACCACAACTTCCCGACAAGTGTACGGCCTTGATCGTGCCCTCTTCTCCAAGAAACGATCCTAACGGTGGACCGAAAACTATAAATAGCCCATGCCTTTCATTGTTAAAACCCACAAATCTGATCCTAGAGCTCTAAGTTGAATCCATTGCTTCATACCTGAGCTATTCGATCAAGATTTACTAGCGGGGACCCTTCGTAAGTATTCTTTCGTTCTTTTATCGCTTTTCGAGTCCGAAAGTCAAACTTTGTTTGACTTTCTGCATTGACCAGTTTATGGTCGATGCGAAGTTCGTTTGAACTTCATAACGTGAGCGTGATCACGATGGTTATAGTCCCTAGTGACTATACCTACTGATTACCACGTTATCTAGGCTCAGTGACGAGCCGTAGTTTCGGCCAGAATACGTATTCTTGCGTATTTTGTAACCAAACTACTTATGGGTATCAAAACCGTTTGTTTTGATACCAAACTTGTTTTCTAACTTAGTTAAGCATGTTTCAACATGCTTAGCTCGTCACTTTTAGTTTAGTGCTTATATAGGGTCGTAAAGGTAAGCGATCTAAACAATCGCTTATACTTTCGAACCCGACCCGTTTGGTCGATCATTAGGATCCGACCAAACACATTAAGTGACCTTATGGTCACATCGTTCGAGTAGTTGTATGACAGGTAGTATATATGCCTTAGGTAAATGGCCAAAATACCCCTACGGGGCTTAAATTGAGATTAAACTCGTTTTGGGCATAATGGAAGGTATCCTACTGATATCACAACATATTTAAGGCATATTAACTTAGGAAACCTGTTCGTGACCTATTCGGTTACCCGTTACGCGTTATTCGCGTTCGGATCGGTTTATATAACTAGTTTATATAAGTTAGCCGAAACGGGTCAAACCTTATCGGTTTTATCTCAAAATCTAGAATGTCAATAATGAACCCATATTAAACAAGTCTTCAAACTTGTCGGGTCAGAAACACATTCTATTCCGGTCTTCGCTTAAAATCGTGCGTACGAACCGTATCTCCCTGTAAGACTAACCGGTCTAAGCTTAGGCTTAATTAAAGACCCGTTAGCATTCTAATTAATTATTTATACCATCATTCCAGACTAGAGCTTTCCGGTAAATTGTACCAACGCTTACTTAAGTGACTACGGCTGGGTTATTAGATTCTTGCTATTTAAGACAGGAGCTAGCTCAGGTAAATACTCTTAACTTATTTTCCCTATACGGGCTTGGGATACGGTACTATAAAAGTACCGCTTGGTCGGGTATGTAGACATTTAAATCGGATTGTGATTAATGTATTACATAACTCGTTTTATTCTGTATTATTTGATGTATGGCCCTTGGGGGTTAAATGACCATGTCCCGGATATCCTTGGCATCATTTTACGAAATGGCCACGACCTAAGCACGGGGTGTAGGCATACACCTGGCAGCTGCATTATGTAAAAACTGGTAATCCACTCCGAGGTATCATCCCTGTGGGTTATACCGGAACTGGTAATCCACTTAGGGGATGATAGCCTGTGGGCATTATACCTGTGGCGTGTCAGTTAATCTAGTCCGGCCCTACAAACCGGCCCTAACGGACGACAAATAAGTAAAACTGTATACAAGATTATATACAAATAATTTTCCCAAGTTATTAAAGATTAATTTTGCCTCTGTGCATTTTAATCAAAGTGTCAAAAGGTTTTGTGCCTGGTGCATCTAAATCAATTTTCTTAAACTCTTTTCAAATGAGTCGGTTGAGTGTATTTACCAGTGAAAACTGACGTATTTTCCAAAAAGGTTAAGTGACAGGTACTAAACGAAATTGGCTGGAAGCTCAGGGCGCTAATAAGGAATCTTGCAAGTTCTAGGCGTCTAAAGTCTGTTGAACAAATGATATGTTTTAAGATCCGCCTGTGGATCCTTTACCTTCCGTTGTAATACTGAATATTACTTCTTATTCGGAATGTAATAATAAATATCTTTTGCTTCCGCTGTGCATTCATATATATTGTGTTGTTTGACTATTACGTTGCCAACCACGTCACGATACTCCCCCACCGGGCCCACCGGTGACACGTGGAAATCCGGGGTGTGACAGATAGTCCGGTCGGATGACTATTCGAGTGGATTGTTTCCTCCTATGAGAAGGATGTGTTTGTGTATGATGGTTTGACTTTTGAAGTTTTTGTTGTAGCATTTGAAAATATTGAAGCATCTTTACCCTTCAGGTCGGTCGATCGGACGGTCGTTCGATCGGACGGTCGTTCGATCGGACGGTCGTTCGATCGGACGGCAACTCGGTAGGTTGACACTTCAGTGAGAACAAGTTCACCACAGGATGTCACTCGACCGGACAGCAGTTCGATCGGGTGGCATTCCTAGTGCATAGAACATGTTGAAAATTGTTAAGTGTTAAAGCCCAAGTATCTCATGATCCGAAGAGTAATCCGGTCGGATGGTAGTCCGATCGGATGGCAGTTCGTTCAATACTAAAACTTCAAAGATTAGGAAAAGTGATTAAGTGTGGGACCCAAGGTGCAAGCCGTTCGGCTGACCGGTCGATCGGGTGGCTGTCCGTTCGGACGGCACCTCGTCCTGGTCATCCTGTTCATCTCACACTTGGTTGTTTTTGGTTGTTTGTCGTTTTATCGAGTTATTTTGATAACGAGTCAAACATCGGGAACTTTGTCACTACTTGGTTTTCCTAACCGGACAGGAATCACCCAAACCCGATTAGTGAACTGTTCGAGACGGAGTTCTTGTTTAACCTGAAACCGATGAACCTCGTGGATAGGATCGGATCTTGAGCTAACGTAACCACAGATCGGGTAGTAAGTCGGCATCAGTTCCGATTCTATTGGTTGTGAGTGCATTGAGTGTAAAAGAGTTGAAAGAAGGTTAGAAATCATCTTTCAAACCTTTTCACCGCGAATATGTTTAGATCTACGATAGATCTTTGTTTATTTATGTGGAAATCGGTTAGATTCAAGTTGTTCTTGAAGGATTGAGGCCAAAACATGAAGTTCTTGAAGAACATCATTATGACGTCATCATGTAACACTCGAATCTTGGTGATTTCACGGGTGTAGGAGTGCATGTAGATCAAGAAAGTACAAGATTTAGGACGAGATCTTACCGGATATGAGATAAATCGAAGAAAAGGTGAAGAACACGTGCTGCACGGACAGAGGATTTCCAAAAGTAGAAAGTTTGAAAGTGACATGGGTATTTATAGGATTCGAAAAGAGGAAAGGGTGGGTCGGTCGGATGACTCCACACCCGGATGTCAGATCGGTCGGATGGCACACCGACCGGATGGCAGGCCGGTCGGATGACAATCCGGCCGGCTGGCATCTGGTTCGAGTGCGCGGCGCGACGATTTTTGATATTTCGATTTCGATTGCGAGCGATGCGAACACGATAGAGTTTTCCTATTCAAATTACTTTGAATCCCAACTACTCATATCGCGCACTGTCTCTTCTCCACCAATTATTATACTATATCTACATACAATCATACTTATTTCGTATTCGATTTGCGATTGCGATTCGATTGCGATGAGTTCGATTGCGATTCGATTGATTACCACACATAACATAACGTAAATAAACACGCACAAGTAACACATAAGGAACACACACACATACAATAATCACCAAAATGCGCAGTTCGAGTTTGCGAGCGCGATGTTGATTAGATTAGTTTGATTAGCGTTTATTTGACTTTATCGCATTGTTACTTCCTATTATTCACAGTCGTAAAGCGATTCGTAGCGATAAATATACTTCGATTACTGCGATTATACATAATTACTCCACATAATACAACTAACGTAAACATAGATTTAGACTATCTACAGTCGAAGAAGTCAAAACAGGGATTGGGCAAGGAGAGACAGATTGCAATTAGCAATCTTTTCTCCCTGTGACTTCAATCTTGACCTTGACTTTGACTTTCGAAACACGGGGTGTTACAATTTGACTGGTAAGATGGCGGAGTAATGTTGTAGGTGTGGGTGTGGTCGGCCGGAGAAGATGGCGGAGCTGGCCAGAATCCCCGATCTCCGGTCGTCGGAGCCGAATCAGATAGAGACGAAGGGTGTCGGTGTATGGGCCTATACGATGCGTATTAGGGTTGGTTCAAACTTCAAGGTCAGTCTAAGGCTGACAATGTCCCCATTACAAAAGGTAATACGCATCGTATAGGCCTATACGATGCGTATTGAAGTTGTCGATTTAATTTACCAAGTAGCTTTTTGTCACCCGGGCGAAGAAGCAGCACTTTGGACGGAAAACTACACGGCTTTTCTGTGTTTTTTTTCAACGTTCTCTCGTACCATCAATATTTTTTTTCACGAACAGAAAATCCCGAAGAAGTTTACCAAAAATCACCGGAAGCAAATCCTGTCGAACAACAATGTCCTGTTAATTGTTTCAGATGACAAGGTTTGGCCTCTCGGTTGGACGGTGTCTGACGACGGTAAGCTCTGGCTGCAGAAGGGTTGTCCTGAGTTTCATAAGGATTATTGCTTAAAGTTTAGACATTTGTTGGTCTTCAAACATCTAGGAAAATCTAAATTTCATGTTAGAATATCCGACCCGAAAGATATGATTAAGGTAAGCATGCCGTAAAGTTGCATCTTTTAGAGAGAGAGAGACCTTTAAATTGCTGTGGTGTGACTGTTCAAACAATATGAATGCACGCAACGAATTTGACAATTGTGACAGCTTATTAAAAGTTCCTCAGGCTCACGGCAACCGCACTGGTAACGAACAATGTATTGAACGTGAACCATGCTTGTACAATATTATTAAAAAGAATGCACGCAATGAATTTGACAACTGTGACAACTTATTAAAAGTTCCTCAGGCTCACGGCAACCACGCTGGTAACAAACTGGTAGTGCTGGTGGTCTTCTTTCATGTTTCCCAAAATAATTTGAAGGCTCGCAAATTTCAATAACATTTTGGTGATTTTATGAGTGTTTGTAACCTTCGTCTGATTCTGAAGACGACAACTCGTTATATGTATTGTTATGTATCAGTCTGCGATTTCTTCTGGAAACTGCCATTTGCACATACTGTGGAGAACTTGTTTGCGTTATCCTTCTTGGTGAAGGATGGTCGGTTTTTAATATTATCATTCAACACGTGACTCGAATTGATTTCGGAGAACGTATAATCCAGAGGTCGGTCTCGGTTGGGTATAAGATCTGTGGGCCTTATTGTCGGATCTGTGACTCCATGGAAGATGTGATTAAGGTAAGCGTGCCATAAAGTTGCGTCTTTTAGAGAGAGACCTTTAAGTACGGATCCTACAGTTGCATTTGGAACATGAAGTCCAATAATTATTTCATTATTTGTTGTTGTCCCAACAATATGAATGCACGCAACGAATTTGACAACTGTGGCAGCTTATTAAAAGTTCCTCAGGCTCACGGCAACCGCACTGGTAACAAACTGGTATTGCTGGTGGCTGTTCTGGAAATTGAAGGAAAAGGATTGTGATTTTGTTTTTCAATGGGGGATGTAATGCAATGATTCCTCTCAATTGAATAGACAGACACTTGCTTCATAGGACTCACTTGAATCGTCTCAGGTGTAATAACAGTACGGTTAGTGGATGTTAATTGCTGGGGTGTGACTGTTCAAACAATATAAATGCACGCAACGAATTTGACAACTGTGACAGCTTATTAAAAGTTCCTCAGGCTCACGACAACCACACTGGTAACAAATTGGTATTGCTGGTGCCTGTTCTGGAAATTGAAGGGAAAAGACTGTGATTCTATTTTTCAACGGGGATGTAATGCAATATAAAGTTCAAACTTATCGTTATCTAACTACCGAGTCACACTAATTCGTTGAAATCACACATTCGTGTGTTGCAGTTTGGAAAGATGACCGAATAGAGATCTGAATAACAAAAATATCCAGCTGAACATACGGACCTCACTCCAATCCAAGCAGTTGATTTCATTTAAAGAAATTGTGGAAGGTCTGTGGGCCCTATTGTCGGATCTGTGACTCCATGGAAGATGTGACTAAGGTTGAGGACATTGATGTCAAGATAGAGAGATGCAGATCCGATGATCTTCAAGAGAGAGATGTTTAGAGTGATTTTTAGAATACACTAAAATATGTAAAAATACCCTAAAATATGTCAAAATACGCTAAAATATGCGAAAATATGCTAAACTACTCTAAAATACGCTAAAATATGTCAAAATACACTAAAATACTCTAAAATACTTAAAATACTCTAAAATACGCAAAAAATAAATACGCTAAAATACATGAAAATATACTAAAATACATTGCAATATGCTAAAATACGTCAAATTACGATAAAATGCGCTAAAATACGCCGAAATACGTTAAAATAAGCCGAAATACGTAAAAATAACCTAAAAATAGGTTAAAATAAGCTAAAATATGTCAGAATACGCTCAAATATGTCAAAATACTCTAAAATACGCAACAATATGATAAAATACGTCAAAATACGCAACTAATGATATTTCCACACGCGTATACATATCTATGTTGTTAAAGGCGCAAGGCGCACTCAATACGCATAGGCTTCGCCCGGAGCCTAGGCGCAAGGCGCTTAAAAAGCGAGGTTTTTTTTTATCGAGGCGCATAGTATAAAAATACTATTTGTAGGGGTTTTAGACATGTTTTAGACTTGTTTAGGGGTAGTTTAATAATAAGCATCAACGATTTCATATTTATATTGTTTTACAAATATAATTTATAACAAAAATCTTATCTTACTACTATAATAAAAGAAACCTGATTTTGGACACTTGTCACTCAATCAGGCAACCTTTGCTTTTCCCCCGTTCAATGCCCATGTTATAATGTGGGTCAACACGCGGGGCTCATCTAATCCTAAATATCCGACCCAAATACTGGCGTACAATTGAATGAACTTATTCTCTTGCGTTTCCCCTATTCCAAACAAAACCCTAATCTCGAACACGAAACCCTATACTGGCGACTTGATAAACAATTTACACCAACCGATCGATCATGAATGGACTTGAATCATGTCCGGTTGACTCAGAGTTTTGATGGCAATGACGATTCGAAGAAGAAATTTTCAGTCGGTAATGATGGTACATGGAAGGAGGAAGGTGTTATTCTCAGATATTCCGGGTCTAAGTCAATCAAGGTCAGTGATACAGATTACAACTAATCTATAGATCTCTATTAGGTTATTTATGTTAGTTAATAAGGGTTTTTTTGTTTAATTATGTTTTCGAACAATATTACAGATTCTTTATATGGCTGATTGAAAATTTGTTTGGTTCTTGAAGTTCTTGGTTGATTTGGGAGGAGATTCTTAGTCGAATCAAGCAGTTGGGTTTCAATTCTGTTCTTGATTTTAAATCTTTGACTTATCATACCAGTTACAGTAAGGGGATTATTTTTACCATTAGTTGGTTTTGATTTATAATGAAATACATATATTGCTGACACATATGATTTGTATATATGTTTTCTATAGATTGTGATTGATTGGGTGAAACAACTTATTCGTATACGAGGGTACACAAATAAGATGGTTGAAGATGCGTATGCGATCGGTCATATATACTTTTGGTTCTTATCAGCTTGGGTAAGCCTGTAAAGATTAAAGAATAATAGTAAATAATCGGTGAGGACTTCAGTCATTAATTGTTGGTTGTGTAATCTCTAATTTCGGGCGGTAGGTTCATGGTCCTGGGCAGATATTGACACCGTGCGGCCTTCTTATGTGAATCGAGATGTAAGATTGTAAGTACTTGTAGTTTATTTGTAAAATTAAGAGATTTTTTTCATGGATACAATCATAAATCACGCCACATATTTGATATTTATCAGGAGGATTTTTTTTCTTTGTTTTGCACGACATATTAAGTGGAATGGAGGAAGTTAATGGCATAGAGATGCAAAACTAATTGATTTTGTTTTGATTATCCGCAATCTTCAAATCAGTTGAGAAATTAGGGTGATTCGTGATCGTTTCTATAAAGAAAGCAGAGATGGCGAGCGACTGATGAATCGCTACTTGTCGATTGAAGAACGAATGACATGTATCAGGGCAGGTTTCCTCCCCAATATTTTATGTATTACGGATGAAAAGAGTAAAAAAATCAGATTTTAATACTAAAACACAAAACCACCCCTTTCTTTGTGCTTTATTTCTGTCAGTAATGGTGAGGACGTTGTGGCCGGTGGCGTTTGATGTTGGGCGGTTATTAGTGGTAGGTTGTTGCATTGTATAAAAATTGGTAGCTTTCATATAATTTTAAAATTAGGGCTCTTATGTGGTTTATGCTTATTTTGAATTGATTATAGGAATACAAATTAAGATTCTTGATCCAATAGGCTTGAACTTCAGTGAAGATGATTATGGTATTTGATGGTTTTCTAGCTTTTCTTCATATATCATGGTTAGTTTCTAGCTTTTTATACTATTCATAGTGGTTAATCACTGATGAGCTTACCTTCGTTGGTTCCATTGGACAGGTGTTGTTGATGTGAGGGATTACTGCCGATCCTTGGAGGTTTTGAAAATGATGAAACATACTGAAACCTTTAATGCTTTGTTCAATACTTCAATCTGGTATTTTGGGCACACATTCCAAATCTTAAAAGCCAATAATGAATAGACAAAACCAACTATTCGGTAATTCACCATGACACATCAAAACAGAACGTAGACGGGCAACAAGATGCGCCGCCACCCCTTTCTGAATTTGTCACGTTAATGTTCATTTTTAAATACATATCTTAACGACAGTATATGTTAACAAATTATATTGTATTTTATTTTATTAGTATAATGAACGGATTTATTCAACCTTGAGATGCATATATTTTTGAAAACATATTGTTTATTATTAATTATATAACATTGTATTATCAACCCGTGTAATACACGGGGTTGTAACATAGTAATCTATATATAAGAAAAAAAAGCTTTAAAAAAATAAGAAAATAAAATCTAAACAAGTCAAATTTAAAAGTTAATAATAATAAATTATAGAAAAGCAATTAAAAGGAAAGAGCAAATGAAAAAGAAATCCCAAAGAAATCAAATATAACAAAAATAAAAATAGGAAACCCAATAAAACCCTAAAAGCCGTTCAAAAAAAACCTAGAAAAGGGGAAAAGAACGCCGCTCTGAACAGTAATAGAAGAGAGAAGATGAGCGTGAGAAGAACGAAGAAGAAAAAAGTGATTGTTGGAATTCAACAGGTATGCCACTTCTCTTTATCTTCTTCATTGCGCCTCAACCCATGTTTTTCTCACCTGCGCCTGGCTCTGGGCGCTCGCCTGAGCAGCACTTTTACAAGTTTGCGGATCACCATAACTATTGTCAATTTTGTATACCCGGTTTGCTTTCTTTAGAATATCTACAATCCAATCAATGCACATTATGCGTTTCAAATCAAGGGTTCCCCATCATTATAACCACTTTTGTTTGAAAATGGCCAGGAGAGTTGAAAAAACTGCAGTTGGAATTGATCTTTGAACAACATACTCTTGTGTGGCAGCCTGGTTTGATAAGCACAATCGATTTCGGAGAACGTGTAATTTAGTGCCTTAATATGCGAAAATACGATAATAGATGTAAATTAACACGGAGTGGACGTAATGCAATGATTCATCTCAATTGAATGGACAGACACTTGCTTCATAGAACTCACTTGAATCGTCTCGGATGTAATAACAGTACGTTTAATGGATGTAAATTGCTGGGGTCTGACTGTTCAAACAATATGAATGCATGCAACGAATTTGACAACTGTGAGAGCTTATTAAAAGTTCCTCAGGCTCACGACAACTTATTACTTGATAAATTAATAACACTAATATTTCAACTCACGTTAGCTGGTTAATTGGTTGGATAGTTAGTCCTTGTTAGGAAACTTTAAATGTAAGTATTGAAGGAAAAGATTATCAACCTGATCATAAGCTGAAGATATAGTCAAGGAGTATTACTAAGAAGGTGCCTACATGATATCTTGACAAGAAGAAATGAAAGATACATCTTCAACTGAGCATCAGGAAAAGATCAAGACAAAGAATACAATCAGACAAGACCTTTCTGGTGAAGTCTGATGATAAATCTGGTATTTATGCTCAGAATCTGGTAAGTCTGATCACCAGAAATCTGATGACAAAGTTCATCAGAATTCTGGTAAGCTGGTCACCAGAAATTCTGGAGGACCAAATTGCCTTCGAGATAAGCCTGACACAAACCAAAAAGTAACAAGTTGGCAATAACCGATTCAATGAATGTGCCAAAAAGTCACTTTGTGCAGAGCAAGTGATGAATAACCAAATGTTTATTCAGATCTAGACTCTCTATAAATAAAGATGTCAACCCAGGAGGTTAAATGAGTTGTGCTTAGCATTCAATACACACACCACAAACTCCATTACCCTTCGCATAGAATTCTTTGAGTATTCATTTTGTAATATCCAATAACTTTATTTTACAAAGTCATTAATACACTTGAAAAATTCTATAAGTTGTTTCTTGAAAGTTTGATTTCTAGTTCAACACAATACTTTCCTATTTGTTGAAATCACTTGCCATATTAAGTATTTGGGTATCTCTATCTGGGATTAACAATTGGTATCAGAGCAGATTGAATAAATCATTTTCAAAAGATCAACTGCTTATATTTTCTTGATATCTAACTCTTAAACTAAATATGGCAAACTTTCAAACCTGGAATAACGCTTTCCATTTTGGGTCTATGTCAAAACCTCCGACCTTGGTCAGAGAAGAATACCCACAATGGAAAATCAGGATGATCAATTTCTTAAATGGACATGATCGAGCACTATTTTCATCCATTATGAGAGGTCCTAATATACCCACTATTGAAATACCAGAAGTTCCAGAAACATAGCACACACCAGCAATCCCTACCTCCTTGGCTCCCAAAAGTGAAACTCACTAGAATCAAGAAGATAAGGAACTGGTAGCTGCTGATGAAAGGGCCAAATCACTTCTGATTATGGCGCTTCCAAATGACATATTTTCTCAAGTAGATGCTTGTGCATCTGCTAAGGAAATATGGGATCAACTGGAAAATTTATGTGAAGGAGGAGAAAGAATGAAAAGAATCAAGAGAACAAATTGTGTCTCTTCATATGAAAGATTTAAAAGTCTCCAAAGTGATACTCTTTCAGAGACATATAACAGGTTTACCAAACTTTTAAATGAACTTAAAAAGTTTGGTATTGAAAAATCAAATGATGAAAAAAATGTTAAGTTCTTAAATGCCCTGCCAAGAGAGTGGCGTAGTCTCACAATGACCTTCGCATCAACCCTTGAGTTAGGGAACATGAACTTGCATGATCTTTACAGCATCCTAGTCCCTAGAGAGGAAGAAATCTATGAGGATTCAAACTATAAAGGTGGACCTATAGCTCTTGTTTCACACACACAAAGAACACCAGTTTCAGATCCACAACCTTCTCACTGCCAGAATATAGAAATTTCTGATGCTTCATCAGATATTTCAGCCTTTGCTGAGGTTGTTGCTTTGCTCACAAAGACGTTTGAGCAAAGATTGAGAGGTGGAAGTGGTCAATCTCAGAAGAATGATAGGGGGATGGAAGGAAAGTTAAGTGAAAAAGGGGAAGACAAAAGTTGTTTTGTCACACCCCGATATTTTCACGTATTACCGGTGGGCCCGGTGGGGAGTATCGTGACGTAGTTGATATCATCATAGTCAAACAACACAAATTTAAATGCACAGCGGAAGTAAAAGATAGATTTATTTCAACCGAATAAAATGTAATATCAAGTATCACAAAATGGCTGAAAAAGATCCACAGGCGGATCAAATAAAAAGGAAACTTTGTTCAACAGACTTTATAGGCATCTAAGCTTGCGAGACTTCTATTTGATGCTAGGAGAGACCAGGCTATTCCGATTAGTACCTGCACTTAGCCTTTTTGGGAAAATACGTCAGTTTACACTGGTAAATACAATTTAACTGACTCATTTTGAAAATGTTTAAGAAAATTTATTTGAATGCACAAGGCACAAAAGATTTTTATAACTTGGGATAATTATTTATATATAAACTTGTAAAAGAATTACATGTTTCTTATACGTTCAGTAGCCCGGGCTGAACACCGGGTTAAAGATTAATTGACACACCACATGATATAGTCCCGCGGCGAGTTATTCTTAAAACCGGCGGTTATATCTTTTTATTTATAAATGCACTGGCGGGTGTACGCCTACACCCCGTGCTAAGGCCGTGGCCATTTCTATGAATGATGCCAAGGATATCCGGGACATGGTCATTAACCCCCCAAAGGCTTTAAGCAAACAAAACAATTTAAACGGGTCATTTCAATAAATTAACCTTCATACGATCAAAAATTCAATGCCCGACCAAGCGGTATTTTATATACCGTACCCCAAGCCCGTATAAGGGAAAATAAGTTAAAAGTATTTACCTTTGCAAGTAATAATCACAAACAACAAGTTCACGTAGCTTTTACCGGGTCTCCTATTCTGGAACGAAGGTTTATAATAACCTATTAGATTCCTAACGGGTCTTTAATTAAGCCTAAACTTAAACCGGTTAGTTTTAAAGGAAGATACGGTTCAAAACGCATGATGAAGCGAAGACCGGAATAGAATGTGATTTAGACCCGACAAGTTTGAAGACTTGTATAATATGGGTAAACTAAACACATTCTGGATTTTGAGACAAAAATGATAAGGTTTGACCCGTTTCGGTTAATTTATGCAAACTAGTTACATAAACCGAACCGAACGCGAAAAATGCGTAACGGGTAACCATAAGAGTCATATACAGGTTTCCTAATTTAATATGCATTAAATATGTTGTGATATCAGTAAGATATCTTCTATTATGCCCAAAACGAATTTAAACTCAAACTATGCCCCGTAGGGGCATTTTGGTCATTTTAAAGGTTATAAAAGAGTTTAAATATCAAACTGAGTTACAGGTCTGATATAATCAATAAAAAATACTTAATTTAATAATTTATAACAGTAGGGTATTACATATGTGTGAAATTTATCATTTATAACCAAACTTTGCACCTTAGGGGCATTTTGTTAATTTCACATAGGCTAAAAAGGTCAATTCTGGAAATCTGAGTTTAAAACTTTTGCATACTGTTAAAATATAAAAATTTACTAAAAATATCAGTAGGCATCAAACCTTACATGTTTAAAATAGTTTTAATACATACTATGCGTTAAAAACGCTTAAAAAGGCGATTTTAAGCTATTTCCGGGTTTTATAAGATAAACTGATATTTTTATTATTCCAGAAAGCTTAAAATACTTTATTTATCATATAAAATCAGTAGCAAAAGGTTTGGTATCAAAATGATTTGTAAAACTCATTTTATAGGCCAAAAGGGCAAAACCGATAATAACCGAATCAAAGGTATAACTCTATGTTATGCTCAGCCTAAAAATAAATAAAAACCTTCAAAAATCCCAAAATATTAAATTACATCAGTGGGTAAAAATTTTGGTATAAAAAATTGGGTTTAGATAGGCTATATGCTAATTACGCCGTTTAATTAATAAAAAGCTTTTTATTTACGCTAATGAGCATAACTCCTATTCTAGACCTCAAACTGAAGTCAAATTTTAGGGACAAGTCTATAAATCAGTAATGAAGGTTTCTACTCTTTTACTTTTTCAAAAATCATGTTTTAAGGTGAAAAGGGCATAATAGTCAACATTTAAGCATTTAACGGAAACATGCATATGAATCGGATAACTAATGAACCAAGTTATATAATCACAGAGGGTTATACTAACATGAAACCAGGTCCTAATAAGGCTCTAAGGTATTTCTAAACTATGCTCTAACGGGTCAGAACTGAAAGTCAAAGAAAAGTCCACTTATGCGACTTTCGGTTCCAAACCGAGCTTAAACTGAAAATTGTTGGGTTGAACATGTTTAGACATGTTCTTACATTAATTACCAAGTTATATTAGTGTTAAAATAGGTTGCATGGCTTCTACATTGTTAATTATGCATTTATTTGAAAATAAGCTTTCTGTTGACTTTTTAAGATTAACTTTGACCCGACAATTGACCTACTTAGAGTGAGAATCAGAAAGTACCCTTTTAAGGGTTTATTACCCACATAATTACCAACTCATAGGTATTTTCAATTCGAGATTTGACTAGACAAATTATGATTAATTACGAAGTCAAACCTTAATTACGACGGTTTGACTTTAAGCTAATTAACTAAGCAAAACTGAATTAAGGAAGGTTAAGGACACTTACAAAGGTCCTAAGCATGACTAGTGACTTCTAGGAAATATCCTTGAGCTCCAGCAATCTCAAGAAGTGAGTTATGAAAGTTTGCAAGTGAATGTGTGAAGTGTTGCAACTAAGGAGCTTCTTATATAGGGATTTTGATTCAACTAGATCATGCCAAGCAACTCTATAGATGTTATGGGATCATTACAGGTGCCCCCTATGCATGAAATACCATTGGGGCAGCCCCTGAGTTAAGTCGGTTAACAGGCTGAGACAGACACCTGCAGGTGTTTTCTGTCGCTGGCAGTCCCAAGCAGCCCGTGTAAGAGTCCCCAGGGGCTTACGCGGCCGGTATGAGGCCCAGCTTTAGGTCAGCAAGTTTCATTTATTACATTTTGGCCCCTGATCCTTTTTATACGTGGTTTTAACCTTGTATCTTGCATTTTTAACCCTCTAACATGACTTTTAAGGGCTCCAAGGCATAACCAAACACCGTTAAGTCCTCTGTTAACTTTGTGATCACCCGTAAGGCCTTTAATTTCAATGTTGACGCTTTTAACCCCTCGTATACGAATATTGTCATAACTTTCTCATACTTTATCGAAACCTTGTGAAATTTTTTATCACTTATTCTAGTGAGCATAATTAATCGTTACAAAGCTTCGGGTTTGCTAAAAGGTCACTCAGAGGTATACTTTAAACATGTTGACACATTTAACCCCTGTAGTTTGTAATCTCTCACTTTCTTCCACAATTAGATTCGTATGATCCATGATTCATTCGTTTAAGGGTATAAACATCGTGTAGGGTTGTTGAAAGATATATTTATCCATTGTTGACACTTTGAATCCTTTTACACTCGTAGATTCTTTGTTTGTCAACTTTAGTCCCTTTAAAGTAATTCTTTACACGTTTAAAGTCCATGACACGTGTTGATATATTATTGGACATGAATTTTTGAGGTGTTAGATGTTTGCTACAAGTGCAGACAAAAGGGGCACTATGCTTTAGAATGCAAGAACAAGAAGCTGAAGGATGTGCCTTACTAAGAAAAGAAGCTTGAAGAAGCTAAGAAGCAGCAACAAAAAGTCAGCCTAATAGCAGGTACTGATACCTGGCTAACTAATGATTCTTTTGATGAAGAAGAGGAGGAAGTGGCTAATTTATGTTTGATGGCCACAACTTCTGATGAATGCTCTACCTCATCAGAACAAAAACTAAGTTCAGAAAACCTTGATCTGGAACAAAAACTGAACAAACTTATGCAAGATTTTGTGCTTCTACAAAACAAAACAAAACAAAACCTCATCAGAAAGCACAAAATCTGATGATCTACAAAAGTTGCTCAACAAAACCAAAGCTGGAAACCAATCATTTATTGACCAAATCTTAATAAAAGATTCAAAAATTGAATTTTATGAACAAGAAAGAAAAAATCTTTACAAAAAAATTCAAGACAATGAAACCAATGTGAAAGGTTTTCAACAAGCAAAATAATTTATACAATTTATTGAGGTAACACCAAAGAACAGAGGTGAAGGGCTGGGATATGTTAAAATGAATATTAAAACTCCCACCACCTTTGTAAAGGCATCTGAAAACATTTCTGGTAAGAAAGTATCAGATTCTGATGCTGATTCCTGCAGATCTGGCAATTCTGATAAACTGTTTTTGTCACCCAAAATCTGTTTGAAAAGGGATGAAACCTTCAAAATGATTGAAAAACCAAAAAATCATCCTAAATTTCATAAAGGCAAAAACATTCCATCACAAGCATCTTTGTCTAAAACATTAGACAAATCAAACTGTATGTGTATTGAAATACTGAAGCTAATTCAACAACATCTCTCCAGAGAAGATCATCCTGCTAATGGCTCGGCATTAAACAGAGATTCTGATGAGAATTTCCTCTCTGATGAAGAAATCTCAAGCACATTTTCATCAGAAAAGTACCCAAACAAGTTTGGGTACCATAAACTCTCTAACCTCATGATTTCAGGACCATCATGTGCAGAAGATCTGTGTAACAACCCTCAAAAGACTGTAAAACGCTCCATAAGTGAAAACCCGAACCCGTAAAACCTTACTTTCCATAAAAATCCAAGAAAAACATTTTTTTCACTCGGTCGTGGGGCGCGACATATTCAGCAAAGGTCTTCGCGGGGCGCGACAGACCTGTGGTTTCCGGATAAGCACGAGGGACACGTGTCGTCCACGTATTTAGTTTCATAAGTTGATGCCTTCAGTCATAAGTTTCATAAGAAGCCGAAATAAGTATGCGCTCTTAGATTAAATTGCGAATAGATAGGAATGAAGAAGGATGTAGCAAGTTACAAGTATTTTGTTTATTAGCAAGTTAAAACTAAACATTAGAACCCTTTAGGTTTACCTCAACAATAAAGATATCTGTATGGAAATGAGATTGATAACAATGGATATTGTTACCAAACTACCCAACATAAGAAAATGTAACAATCTGGGAGATTGTGGATCGCTAACCAAGTCTGCTCAATCCCTACCAATGAAGGAAACCCTTTAGTATGAAACGCTTAGTTAAGTCGCGAGGGGACAAAATAGTCACATGACATAGAATCCCGTTATCTATTGTATTAAATCAAGATAGTCATTTCACTTCTCATTTCTGGGAAAATTTTAACTCGACTTATTTTGAGCATTGTGAAGGAACACTACAAACATAGAAAGACATGCTAAATACATGTGCAATAAATATTGATGAAATAGGACTATCATTTATCACTCATAAGATTTCCAATAATTGGCCTACAAGTATTAGTGTTACCCATTTGAAGCACTTTATGGATGAAGGTACCATCCAGTACGTTGGACAGAAATAAGAGAAAATCAGCTATCAGGCCATGAGATCGGCAAACCATTGGAATTTAAATCAGAGAAAGGATACTACTAAAAGTCTCTTCGGGAATAATCCGATGCGGCAAGAAAGAAAAGTAAGTCTAAAATTTGTTGAACCAATTGGAATCATTAAGCAAATTGGATCGGTAGCTTATCAGCAAGAGTTACCAGAAGAAATGACAAGAATACATGATGTGTTTCATGTATGCAACTTAAGAAATGCCTAGCTGATAAATCTTTACTGATACCTCTTCAAGATATAGAGGTAAAATAAAAAGTCCATTAAAAGATCTTACAGATCAAAGAATGGAAAATGGTTCTGGTCAAAGTAAAGTGGAATTCAAAGCAAGGACTAGAGTATACTTGAAAACTAGGATTAGTGTCAAAGTAAGAATATTCCCCAAATTTTCGTAAATCTAAAGGACGAGATTTAAAACAAGGTGGGGAGGATGTAACAACCTTAAAAAACACCCTAAAACGCTCCATAAGTACCCGAACCCGTAAAACCTTACTTTTCATAAAAATCCAAGAAAAACATTTTTTTCACTCGATCGCGGGGTGCGACATATTCAGCAAAGGTCTTCGCGGGGCGCGACAGACCTGTGGTTTCCGGATAAGCATGAGGGACACGTGTCGTACACGTGTCAAGACCACACCATGACTCAGCAAAACTCGTTGCCGCCTTTGGAGCTCTCACGGGCCGCGACGGCCAGAGCCGTAGCTCTCGCGGGGCGCGACGGACTGCAGAATCAGCTATATAAGGAGCAGAGAACGACATTTCAAGTTGTTCAATTCTTTTCTTTCTCTATAAACGTATAATGCTATAATACTCAGGTATTATACTCTTAAACCCTGAAACTCTGCTCGTTATCAGGGTAATAACGCTAATCACTGACACGATACTGTATCCGATCGATTAAAACTGATCCAATGGATGTTTAAGTGCTGCCAATATCTGGCTATACTTTGTCATTCGTTGTGAGGGTTTCGATCTCGTGATTATCGTTAAAGTTGAAATGAGTTAATACACTAATACGAGTTCCATTGTATCTAGAAATTAGAATTCGTAACTAGGGAGCTGTTAAACCAGAATACTTAGCGATTAAGTAAACATAGTAGTTAAAATAACTTAACAGTTAAGTTAACTTAGTGGCTAAGAAAACTTAATGATTAAGTAAACTTAGTAGTTAAGACAACTTAACAGTTAAGTAAACTTAGTAGTTAAGAAACCTTAATGATTAAGAAAAACTTAATGATTAAGTGAACTTAGTAATTAAGTAAACTTAATGGTTAAGTAAACTTAGTAATTAAGTAAACTCAATGGTTATGTAAAACTTAGTAATTAAGAAAACTTAGCAGTTAAGAAAACTTAATAGCTAAGGAAACTTAACAAGAAAGGAAACTTAGCAGTTAAGCAAGCTGAGTAAGTTAATTAATCAGCTAATTAAGTTAAATAATTAATCGGCTAAGTAAATTACGTAACTAAACAGTTAAGGTAGATTAATCAGATAAACAGCTACGTAAGATAATCAGTTAAAAAGCTAAGTAAATTTGACAGCTAAAACAATTAAGTAAACTTAATAAATAAGTAAACTTAATAGGTAAGAAAACTTAATCAGTAAGGAAAACCTAATAAATAAAGGAAACTTAATAAGTAAGAAAACTTCATAGCTAAGAAAGGAACTTGCCTTACCTATAAATAGGAGCCTAGGATTTCATTCTTCCTTGCTCATTTCTTTTCTTCTTCTCTCTATACTTTGGTGTTCTAACCAATAATCACCGATACGATATTCTGTCCGATCGATCCAAGAATCAACTAACGAATGCCAAAGTGCTGTTTGAATAAGACTATACTTTGTTTGAATTTTGTTAAGGTTCTGATCTCGTGACCATCGTTAGGTTTGATATGGTTTTACACTAATACGTATTCCACTCTGTTAACCTATATGTTTAACTATCAGAAAACTCCAAACCATACACTTTCAATCAAACAAGATGTTTAATCATCAGAAGATTTAGAATCAGGAGGCCTGTTAAATCAAGACTATAAGACCTACAAGGTGAGTCATTCTATTTTTATCAAATTGCATTGTAAAACCTTAAATGTTTTCCAGTTATACTTTGCAGTGATTAAGTCTTTGCTAATCTTTAATTACTGGCAGTAAGTGGGGGTTTTGTGCACATTACTACTAATGTTTTATCACTTTAGGTGGGCGAGCCTAATTAGTGATATGTCCACAGTCATAGATCCGGTCGAGTGACAACTGAACCAGCTAATTATAAGATAGGGGCAAATGTAAAAACTCTTAATGTTGTGAATTATAACAAATGTGTTTTTGTACCAAACGAATGAACTCACCAGTATTTCCTGCTGACCAAATCTTTTTAAAACGTGTTTCAGGTGATTACAGTAGATCGGAATAAGAGTTGGATACGACACCAAAAGGCTTAAAGAAGTTGTAGGATCGAGGAATCGATCAAAACAAGTCGATCATAAGAGTTCTAGACCAAATCAGAGGCGGAATTCATTGATTTGATCTTCATTCAGCTTGATATGCACTTAGAAGTAGATTAAATGTCGATTGTATTGATTTCAAAACATTACAAGAGCTGGCGACACTTCGGCAGAGCTTCGCTACCGGAATCAGAAGTTTCTCCAAGTTACAAATGAAATCCCAAGACCCACTATATATAGGAAAGGTCAGATCTCACCAACTAGCCCACACGACCTGGTCCAGTCCGCATGAACTGGTCCAGTCCGCACAAACTGGTCAGTTCGTGCGAAGTAGCTAGATCTGATCTGTTTTCCGTTTTTCTCGAACAACGTGTCTTGGTCTATCTATCTTATTACATGACTCGATACAAGACGAAGTCAACAGACATATGCACCAACAAACTCCCCCTTGGATGATGACGAGTCTTCAGTGTATTGAGTCTTCAGTCTTGATCAGTCTTCTCGCTCTCTCCAAAGTATCTTTCTCTGTAAGCATCCTCAATCTTTCTTTTCTTCTATCAGAATCTCAACCTGGCTTTATTCTCTCTCTAATTCTCTTGATCAGGTCTCTTGATTCCTTAAGTTCTTCAGCATCAGCAGCTTCTATCAACAGAATCTGGTTCTTATGTCTTCAGACTCCCCCTTTCGATAAGCTGGGATCGCAGTCTGGAATCTTCTATCTACAGGCTTTCACATGTTTAGTAATGTCTCCTGGCTCTCCATAGCAACAGAATCAGAAATCTGGCTCTAATCTGCATATGTTTATGCGGAAAATCCTTAGGAGTCGAAACCTGGCCTTTTCAAAGCTTTTTACCTGCACATACTCTACCCAAAAGTAAATTTCACAATTTTTTAAAAATTTAACAAATTTAAAAACCACTTGTATTCGTAACAATCAAATTTGGTTTCAAATTAATGAACCATTTAATCATTTCAAAATTATTTCTCTTTTCAAACAAACTCTCCCAACCCTGTTGTTCATCATGTTTAGCACTCGGAATTTTGAAAATCAGCTTTTCAAACATCAGTTGTCGAAAATAAGATGAAATAAAATCTTTTTGATTTTTCAAAATTTTATGCTAAAACATATTCTTTTGGATTTTTGTTTTTAATGAAAAGCAGTAAAGAAATATTTACAGACAATATTTTTGTGAGTTTGTGTAAGAGGATCACATCAGTTTATGAGACAAATCACTAACACCGTTGACCTTTTTAGACTTTAAGTCTTAAACAAATTCACTTCTGATTGTCAGTATTGTTGTCCACTTAAACTTCTACACAAGTTTCAATCAAATCGAGATACGAATTAGTGTTTTAAGTACTTAAACTTATTTGTGTGTCCCACCTCAGAATATACTCCCGTATCAAAATTCCCTAGATTCAGTCTTACAGGTGAGTATACCAATTTGATATCTGTATTCTGGGTTAGTGAAAGACCTTGAGAGCTCAGGTATGAACTACCGTTCAATCAAAGAGATGAAGGCTCGGCTTTAGGTGTGTTCCCTTTAGGGAATCTTTTCTTCAACTGCAATTGGTTCATATCTTTCAATATTTTTCAATTTTTATGCAGAGGGTAAGCTGTTAAAGCGCTTAAAGTATTATACGAAGTCTAGGCCATTGCTTCCGCAATATCAGAAGACTAGGTATAATACCCCAGATATCAAACAGTATAAAGACCTAGTATCTCAGAATCAGGCAATCTCTCAAACAAGATTTCGGGGGTTACCCATATATCCGAGAGATGTTCCCCACGAGATAAGCAAGTATTTGATATTTAGGTTTATATCTCAAATTCAATCTACTAGTCGTGCGAAGTCTACTGGCACATCATCAGTGAGACTTGTTTAAAAACATTTTGACTTACATTTCTTTAGCATGTTATGATAGTCCACTGATGTATTATCATTTCTTCTTTTTCACAACAAAACTCATTTTTTTATTTTTCAATGTTTTTGGCTTTTTAGATTTTATCATGTTTTTGGATTTTTCAAATTTTCAAAATATCTAAATTTTTTACTCCCCCTAAAATAAAAAAAAATATGTTTCAATTTTTGATTTTCTGGGAAAATTTAAAAATAAACGCAATAAACTATACAAATAAAATTTTGAAAAATATGATTCAATTTTTTTTTATCAATTTGTCGTTTTATTTGAATGATGTGAATTGCTTCAATTCTCCATTCACTTGGCATAAACAATCAGAACTCCCCCTGACAACAAACTATTTTCCCATTATGATTTCAAAACACTTAAGTTTGTTTTAGTCAAAATGGTTTTTCCGGAAAATTAGTTTTGTTGATTTCACACATCATGGGGTTTCATCACATTGTTTTTCAACCACTTGTATGAAAGTTAAATCAAGTTCAACTTAATGACCTTGATTAACCACTTGTAGGTTCTTATCAACAATTCTACTTGTAAATCGAAATATAGCAGTTTTGAATTTCTCAAGAAAAATACCACTTGTAAGTTTTTTCACACAAATATTTTTCAAGAATGATGCCGATTCATGCTCCACGATTACCAACTTGGGAGCTCCGGCAAGTCAGGATTTTCAGTTAAAGAGATTCACCTAAGCCTGACGGTCCTTGGGTGATTCCGAGTCATCATCACTCGGTTTCTTTCCTTTCTTATTCTTTTCATAAAATTCTTTTACCCCTTTGACCTTCCCGTCAACCATTTTTCCAAAAATATTTAGAACTTTGGGGTTAAAGGCCTTTTCAACATCAAATTCTTTCTTTTCAGAAAAGAATTGATTTGAAATCTCAACTTTGCCAATATTTTGTTTTAAATTTTCAGTCCGCAATGGTGGAAAGTTTGCGTCATCCATTGACGGAACTGAGTTTTCTCTTTTTAGCTCAACTTGTGGCTCCTCTGACTTTGACGAGTCAGATTCATCGCCAGATTTAACATCTGATTTCTTAACAACCCACTTTTGGTTGTTAAGATTTGCTCTTCTTTTGTAAAAACTTTTAGAACCCTTACCAACTTCATATGTTGAATTTTTAAACATTTTATTTTTTTCAGTTGGTGGTTCTGTTTTATCAACAACTTTTTCTTTAAGTTTAGAAGACACTCCCTGTTGTGTGTTGGTTACCTTTGGACAGTTCCAGGCGATGTGACCAACATTTTTGCATCGGTAACAGGTTCTTGTCTCCTTTTTCTGAGCAACATCATTCTGCATTCCCTCTTGCTTCTTAGCAAGGAATTCTTTGTTCGTCTGCTTCCAGAATGAGCTCTTTTCCTCTTCCTCAGAACTTGCTCTGAAACAAATTTACTTTTTGGTTTATAAATTTTCTCATTTTTATAATTTTCTGGTGGAATAAAACCTAATCCTTTCTTTTTGAAATTACCGTTATGGTTTGGTTTCTTTCGATAACCCGAACTAGAACTGTAACCATTTTTCTTGTTTAACCTTTGTTGAACTCTTGAAGTGTATTTTTTAGGTTTTTCAGAAAGATTTACATCTTTTATTTCAGAAATATTAATTTCTGTTAGTTTGAAAACCTTATTAATCATTTCAGTTTTAACACTTCTTATTGGAAATTCTTCATCAGAATATAATTTGTCGGAATCATTCAAAGTATATGCTACTTTGAATGTTTCGTCATTCAAATTATTTTTTGACATCAGAAAATCTTTATTGTAAACCCTTTTGCCCTTTTCAACTGTTGGACTTGAAATGTCAGACTTTGACTTTGACTACTCATCCTTATCTAACACCTAATCAACCACTTTCTTTATTAACTCAGACTCATGATCAGTGTCAGACGCAGTGAATGTGATGTCAATATTATCTGGCAATCCATCTGAAGGTTCAGATTCCCACTTTAAATTGGTTGCCTTTTTGACTCTTTCTGAATTAGGATTTCGTGGAGAATATCCTTCTTCAAGCGGCGGTGGACATCTGGTATAATCGGTACTATGTTTCTTACCAGTATTTTTTACTTCAGATTTCTTCTCTTCAAACGCTTCCATGCCTTCTACTGTAGGATAAATCCTGTCAATCACATAAGAAGCACATGAATAACTTTTCAATAATCTGTTTACCCTCACAGTTTCTATCCTCTGAGTTTCCAATTTTTGTTCAAGTTCAGCACATTTCTCAATGTACTGATTGATGATTTTCTGCTTCGTCATGAATGCTCCATTGAGTGTCTTCATAGCTATCTCTTGTTCATTGCTTGACTTGTTATATTGATTCATAGCTTTGTTTAAAAGATCATAAGATTCTTTCAGTCTGTTCGTGTTATGAATCAATTTGTTGTTGTGTCTTTTCACAGTATCACAATTTTCACACTTCTCAGCTATCTTTTCAGTATCTGCTTCCTTCTCAACCTTGATAGCTGGAATTTATTTAACCTGCTTCTTTACCACTCGAGCATTTTCCTCAGGTTCGACCTTTTCTTTGACAGTTGCTGCTTTATGATTCTTCTTTTTCGCAGCTTGTCTTGCTTTGATCTCTTCCAATTTACCTGCAAAATACAAGTTATATCTATCAGGAGAAAATTCTTGTTTATAATATTCAAGTTTTCGAATTTCTTTACTATCATCATCACTCTCTTCATCTGATGAGTGATCAAAGACTGGCGCTTTTTCTGAAACCTTTTCTATTGAAATTGGTTCTTCTTCTTCCTTTTTAGGACTGAATTGCTGAGATTCGTAATAAGCATACGCTATTTCTTCTTCAGTAGTTGAATCTTTAAAAATTTGAGCAACAAATGCTTTAGAATTTGAAGTTCTGTTAGGATCATAATTATCCCAATTAAAACCTTCTGGAATTCTTTCATCATCTTGATGTACTAGATAAGCTTTCTTTGATGGCTCTTCGATCAGTTCCTTCCTAGCAGGTGAAGTTTGTGGCGATTGTTGTTGATGCGGCTGTTGAGTAATTTGATGATAAATTGCTTTTCGATGATAATCATTGTTGCCGAATGGATTTTGAGCTCCACTTGCTTCGCGATTTGTGCATTCTCGCTTAAAGTACCCCTTCTCCCTACAACGAAAACAAGTAACTTTAGATTTATCAAAACCCAAAGGTGAAGTTCCAGCATCACAGAAATCATCTCTTCCAGTGATCTGTTTAAACTTCTCAGCTCTTCTCAACACACTAGCCATACACCACTTTATATCCATTAGTTCCATCTCTTTAGCATCAATCTGATCATAATCCTTTTTGGTCAACATTGGATTACCAATCCTTCCGGCTACCAAACTTTCATAAGACTCTAATACAGTCACAAACAAAGACATGTGACCTTTGGCAACCTCTTCCGAGAAATTCTGATCATTCTGAAGATTTAGTGCAATGTTGCACTGTAGTACTTGGCCATTTTTGGTTGCTGACACATTTGGATCAAATGATGGATATGAAGAAAATCTAGTATTGTTGTTTGATCCTTGAGATGACCCTCCAGAAGAATTGTTTGCGTTAAATGCAGATTCGATCTTTGGTGCAATGTTAGTTTTATCAACCGTATTTCCTTTGTAGTACAGACCAATGTCCTGTTCACCATTAGAATTCTTCATTTTTGCCATCTTCCGTTGTTCCATCTCTTGAACTTCGAGTTTTTCAATAAACTTGCTCAGCGATAGATTAGCAAACTCACCATTATTCTTCAAGATCATAAGATACGTGCCCCAAACATCTTGTGGTAACGCATCGGCCAATTTTTCAACCCATTCTTCTCTATCTTTCTTGATATCCAATCGCTTCATGTTAACCACCAAATTGCAATATCTTTCTATAATCATTTTGGTGTTTTCAGTTTTCAATCCACGAAATAGATCAAATTCTTTCTTCAAAAGCGATTTTTTGTTCTTGATCATCTCTTGACTTCCAACAAACTTCGTTTTTAGTGTTTTCCACATTGAGTGTGCACTTCCGTTATGTTGCAATAAAATCAAGATGTCTTCCTTAATGGCTTGTTGCAATATACTGATCATCATCTTTTCACTTTTGTATTTCTTTCTCTCTTTATCATCTAAATCTTTAATGGCAACAATCTCTCCGTATTCATCAATCGGTCTAACATATCGTTCTTCAACACATTCCCATGCCTCTAAGTGATTCGCTTGAACCCAATTTTCGAAACGTTCCTCCCATCCAATATACTCCTCGATAGTCATGAGCTTAGGCGGTTTTTGCATGGTTCCCATTTCATTTTCTAAGTTCACGTTCTGAGCCACAGTGATTGGAGTAGCAAATGCGCTGTAAAATTCGGAATCCATGTTTCGGTACAAACAATTTCACAAACTAGATACTTTCAAGCGACCTGGAGATGTTTCACACGATTTGGAACCCGGTTTCAAATGACCTGGAATGCTATTAACCACACCCTATGAACTGAAGTCTATATTTCATGTGATCTGGAGTTTTTACTCACCCCGTGCGACCTGGTTAAACTTCCAAACGACCTGACACCCCTTCATGCGCGCTGAGTGAATCAAATCGTGCGACCTGATGGTGTTTCAAGCTACCTGATCAACTCGTGCGATCTGATCACTTCGTACGATCTGATTTGATCAAACCGTGCGATCTAGGAATACTTTCAAACGATGTGAATCTAATTCCAAACAACCTCGTGTGAGCTGGAAGTAATTTCACACGACCTGAGAGTATCTCGAATGATCTGACAAGCTTTTCACCCGGTTTGGTCAATTTTATCAAGTTTTAAGTTGATTTTGGGTCTGATTTGTTCAAGGATTGATTAAAACAGTGTTTTACATGTTATTTGTGAAATTCAGCTCATTTTAACCATGAAAACGTTGAAATTTTGAAGAAAAAATGTAGAAGATTAGTAGAAATGAGAAGAACTCAGTTTTTATCCTTGAAAACAAGCTGAAATGGTAAGAAATCTTCCTCCTGAGCTTTGATACCACTTGTAGGATCGGGGAATCGATCAAAATGAGTCGATCAGAAGAGTTCTAGACCAAATCAGAGGCAGAATTCATTGATTTGATCTTCATTCAGCTTGATATGCACTTAGAAGTAGATTAAATGTCGATTGTATTGATTTCTCAACATTACAAGAGCTGGCGACACTTCGGCAGAGCTTCGCTATCGGAATCAGAAGTTTCCCCAAGTTACAAATGAAATCCCAAGACCCACTATATATAGGAAAGGTCAGATCGCACCAACTAGCCCACACGACCTGGTCCAGTCCGCATGAACTGGTCCAGTCCGCATGAACTGGTCAGTTCGTGCGAAGTGGCTAGATCTGATCTGTTTTCCGTTTTTCTCGAACAACGTGTCTTGGTCTATCTATCTTATTACATGACTCGATACAAGACGAAGTCAACAGACATATGCACCAACAGAATTGGCGTATTTTATCAATTAAATTAAATCAAGAAATGTTGTTTTATGTATTCGAGTTTATCCCATATTAAAGCTAACTTTGTAAAACCTGGGTTTATTCCCATCTGTTTAATAAATAAAATCCGGTGTTTCTAAACTCTGTTATTTTCCTAACTCACGGTCCTGATGAACATTTCCGCTGCAATGTTTTTAAAATAACCACCGGTACCACTTGACTGCTCACGGCTCCCGTCCAGGGTGTGGTCGGGGGTCGTGACAATCTGGTACTACGATTCAGGAAGCTCCAAGCACATGACTGGGGATAGGAACTTGCTCAGTAACTATCAAGAGAAACTGGGTAAATTTGTAAATTTTGGAAATGGGGTAAAGGGAAGAACAAACACCGGAGCCTTTACTTCATTTAATCAATGTTATTGCTAACTTGTATAGTTCACATTCTTCGGCTCTACCCATGAATTATCTAGTAATAGGTCTTTCACAACGAGCTCTACCTATACAGTAACGGTATTTAATTATGAAGATTGGCTGGGTAGCCGACGCTGTTAGTCCGTTCTTGCAAGAGGGGTTTATTTTAACTAAGATTTCCTTCGCTTAATGGATTACCATTTGCTACCAATGGAGAATTGCTTCTCATCTTGAATTGAGGTGAGTGGATTTACCCCAATGGAAACTGATGTGTGTAAAATGCAACATATAAATTACATCAAATGAGGCTTAAAACTAACCCTTTTTTAGTACTAATGTTGGAAAAAGTGTGCTTTTGTTTTCCTTTTGTATTTTCAGGACCAAATGAGCTTAAATGAACAAAAGGAACAAATATGCAGCAAAAACTAACATAAATACAAAGAAAAGGAATAAATGTGGCATGCCCGACCCCTCGACAGCATCTTCCCAAGCAAAAATAAGAAACAGAGGGCTGAACACGGCCCCGTTCCCAGCGGACACGGGGGCGTGGTCAGATGCCTGCAGAAAATACAAAGCTATAGAAGTTTCTATTCCCAGCACAGGGGCGTGCCCAGCTCAACACGGACCGTGGTCAAAACTAAGATTCATAGAATCTTGCAAATCTTGATAGTACAGATACGCTTCTGCACAAGGGGCCGTGCCCAGCTAACACGGGGGCGTGTGGAGCCTAATACAGACAATTGCAATTAATGAAGAAAGAGAAAGAGGATGGCCATTGGGCCGTGTCCAGCGGACACGGGGCTTTGTCCGGGCTTCTGTGCAGGCTATAAATAGGGGTGCTTGGTTCACTTCAAAGGCATCCCTTTGCAAACCACCTCTCTCCCACTTCACCACCACTCCACCACCACTACATCACCCACATCCACCACCATCATCCATCATCCACCTTAGAGTGTGTGTAGTAGTCTCGGGATCCAAGATTGATAGTAAGAGTTCTTGACAATCAAAGGCCATGTTTGCCTAAGTCTCTTACATCACTTGGTGAAGACAAGCATTTAATGTAATACTTTTGATTTTTAATCTTTTCACACTTTTTATTTGGTTTTGTATTAATGACTTTAACAACTAGTTTCTTATGTTGAAGGTGAAACTTCCTTATCATTTGTCTGTGGTGTCTTGGCATTATTTTACTGTCTATATAAAATAAAATATTTTCACCATTCATATCTCTACGGTCTATATAGAGATATGTTGGCTACCTGGTCGGGGGTTAAGGGAATGGTTTGGTAAGGTTCTTGCCTTGTTCAGTGTATAGATCCTGCAAGGACCTGGGTCAAGCTTACTAGGACCTCCTTCAATACCCACTGGTATTGGATGGCGGGGGTGCGAATGGCTTGATCCCCTCATATGTAAACTACTAGCAAAACATTAACCCGGCTACTTGGGATTGTATCCCTGTTGACTCAAACCACTTAGCCGAGGGTAACGTCACCTTCAAAAGAGGGGCCTACCACATTACGCATTAATAACTTAATTCATTATCTTTCAATATTCTGATCCTTTGGGATTTTATCCTTGCTGACTCAAACCACTGGGTTGAGGGTAACCTCACCTTCAAAAGAGGGGCCTACTACTATAACTAAGATAATCTCTTAAAAAGTGCAAAAGTGTGGAAATCAACAAAGGTTACATTAAAGGCGAGTCGGATCCAAGTGATTCATCTTGTCTATCTGTTTTTATTTTATTTTTATTTTTCAGCATTTTTAGTTTTTATTTTCATGTTTAAAACCTTTTCTAAAACTTTTAATTTGATTAGACGTTGAGGATAAACCGGTACTAAAAGCTCTTGTGTCCTTGGACGACCTCGGTATCTTACCAACGCTATACTACGCTCACGATGGGTGAACTTGCCCATATGTGTGTTTAGTGTTAGTAGAATATCGTGTTTTATAAATTTAAAACTTGACTAATCTGTTAAAAAGGGCTTAAAATATCAATAAAAATATATAACGCTACACACGCATCAGAAACCATAAATTTCATACACAATAAAAGGATTATGGAGCATTAACCATTGAAAAAGTTGCCTATGTAGAAGGTTTAAAATACAATCTACTTAGTTGTGGGCAATTTTGTGATAAAGGCTTCCAGGTAACCTTTTTACCTGAAAAATGTCTACTGGTTGGTTTAGAGTATAACAAAATATATTTAAGTGAGAAAAGGATTAGAAACTCCATCTACTACTTTGATTTTAGAGAGGAAATTGAGCATCCTCAGTTGCTTATTTTCTACTGAAAATAAAGGAAATAGTTGGTTATGGCATAAAAGGCTTGCTCACTTAAATTTTAAAACTCTAAACCAACTAGATAACAAAAATCTGGTAAAAGGATTACCATACATATCATCCAAAAAGAAGATATATGAAGCATGTGAGCTTGGCAAATCAAAGAGAGGCTCACATAAAACAGTTTCAGAATCTTCAATTTCTGAAAATCTGGAACTTTTGCACATGGACCTATGTGGACCAGTACAAACAGCTAGTTTTTTCTGGAGAGAAATACATTTTGGTCATTGTAGATGACTATTCAAGGTACACATGGGTTGAATTTTTAAGAAAGAAAAGTGAAACCCTAGATCTGATCATTAATTTCATTAGAAAAACTAAAAATCTGTTGAAATTACCTGTGAGAAGAATCAGATCTGATAATGGAACAAAATTCAAGAATGCAAAACTTGAGACTTTCCTTGTAAGCAAAGGAATATCTCATGATTTTTTGAGGATAAACCGGTACTAAAAGCTCTTGTGTCCTTGGACGACCTCGGTATCTTACCAACGCTATATTACGCTCACGATGGGTGAACTTGCCCATATGTTTGTTTAGTGTTAGTAGAATATCGTGTTTTATAAATTTAAAACTTGACTAATGTGTTAAAAAGGGCTTAAAATATCAATAAAAATATATAACGCTACACACGCATCAGAAACCATAAATTTCATACACAATAAAAGGATTATGGAGCATTAACCATTGAAAAGGTTGCCTATGTAGAAGGTTTAAAATACAATCTACTTAGTTGTGGGCAATTTTGTGATAAAGGCTTCCAGGTAACCTTTTTACCTGAAAAATGTCTACTGGTTGGTTTAGAGTATAACAAAATATATTTAAGTGAGAAAAGGATTAGAAACTCCATCTACTACTTTGATTTTAGAGAGGAAATTGAGCATCCTCAGTTATGCTTATTTTCTACTGAAAATAAAGGAAATAGTTGGTTATGGCATAAAAGGCTTGCTCACTTAAATTTTAAAACTCTAAACCAACTAGATAACAAAAATCTGGTAAAAGGATTACCATACATGTCATCCAAAAAGAAGATATCTGAAGCATGTGAGCTTGGCAAATCAAAGAGAGGCTCACATAAAACAGTTTCAGAATCTTCAATTTCTGAAAATCTGGAACTTTTGCACATGGACCTATGTGGACCAGTACAAACAGCTAGTTTTTTCTGGAGAGAAATACATTTTGGTCATTGTAGATGACTATTCAAGGTACACATGGGTTGAATTTTTAAGAAAGAAAAGTGAAACCCTAGATCTGATCATTAATTTCATTAGAAAAACTGAAAATCTGTTGAAATTACCTGTGAGAAGAATCAGATCTGATAATGGAACAAAATTCAAGAATGCAAAACTTGAGACTTTCCTTGTAAGCAAAGGAATATCTCATGATTTTTCTGCTCCAAGAACTCCAAAACAAAATGGAGTTGTAGAAAGAAGAAACATGACTCTGGTAGAAGCAGCAAGAACTATGCTTGCTTATGCCAGATTGCCCACTTATTTTTGGGCTGAAGCCATATCAAATGCATGCTTTACACAAAACAGAACTATCATTAACAAAAGACATCAGAAACCTCCTCATCACATTATCAAACATAGGGTCCCAAGTATCAAATTTTTACACACCTTTGGTTGTAATTGTTTTGTATTTAATGACTTTGATAGTCTGGAAAAGTTTGACAGAAAAGCAGAAAAAGGAATTTTTCTTGGTTACTGATTGTCCTCAAAAGCTTATAGAATATTTCTTTTAAACACAAGGACAATAAGAGAAAGCTTATATGTATCTTTTGATGACTCATCAGAAACTAAGATTTCTGATGAAATTTTACAAGATAAAAGCTTGTCAAAACAACCTGAAAATTCTGAAAATCTTCTTAACAAGTTAACTGAAGAACTTCTAGAACATGACCATATGCCAAAGATATCAAAAAAAAAATATGTCACTAGAAATTGTACAAAATGATCAGAATTCTGGAATCTCACTAGAAAATGTTATTGACCAACAGAATTCTGATCCTCTTGACAACACTGAGGTAACAGATCAGGGGGAAGCTTCAAATCCATCCGGAAGTATAAGTTCACATAACAACTTAAGATGGATTAGGGGACACTCACTAGCTGACATCATTGGTGACCCTGAAGTAGGTGTTAAGATAAGATCTGTTACAGCTCATGAACATCTTTATGCTGGATTTTTAAGCATAGTTGAGCCAAAATCTGTCAAGGAAGCACTAAATGACTCAGATTGGGTCCAAGCAATGCAAGAAAAGCTTGACCAATTTGAAAAGTGTCATGTGTGGGATCTGGTACCCAAGCCAAACAACAAGTCTTTCATCGGTTCCAAATGGGTATGCTGAAACAAGTCTGATGAACAAGGCATCATAACAAGGAACACAGCAAGGCTGGTGGTCAAAGGTTATTGTCAACAAGAAGGCATAGACTATGATGAAACCTTTGCACTAGTAGCCAGGCTTGAAGTTGTGAGAATATTCCTGGCTTATGTTGCCTCAAACAACATAAAAGTTTATCAGATGGATCTCAAGTTTGCATTTTTGAATGGTGAAACTGAAGAAGAAGTGTATGTGCATCAACCAGAAGGCTTTGTTGATCAACAATTTCCAAATCATGTTTATAAACTAAACAAAGCCTTGTATGGATTGAAGCAAGCTCCGAGAACTTGGTATGAAACATTATCAAACTTCTTAATCAATTCTGGCTTCACCAAAGGTACAATTAATACAAACCTCTTTCTAAAAACACACAAGGGGCGCACACTTTTGGTCCAAATTTATGTTGATGACATAATATTGGGATCCACAAATGAAAAATTCTGCAAAAAGTTTGAGAAACTTATTACCAGTCACTTTGAATTGAGCATGATGGGTGAATTAACCTTTTTCCTTGGTTTACAAATTAAACAACAAAGTAATGGCATATTCTTGAGTCAATCAAAATATGCTAGAACTATTTTGAAAAAATATTCATTATAAAACTGCTCATCTTCAAAGACTCCCATGGCCACAGGAAACAAACTAGATTCTGATGTTGAAGGAAAGCCTGTAGATATAAAAACTTATAGGGGAATGATAGGATCATTGCTATACCTAACAGCCAGTAGACCAGACATAATGTTTTCTACCTGTTTTCTAGCAAGGTGTCAATGTAATCCCAAAGAATCCCACATGAAAGCTGTCAAAAGAGTTTTTAAATATCTAAAAGGAACTTCAAATCTTGGCCTATGGTATCCTAAGAACACAAATTTAGAACTAATTGCATACACAGATGCAAACCATGCAGGATGCAAACTTGACAGAGAAAGCACATCTGGTGCCTGTCAAATGTTGGGAGAAAAATTAGTATGTTGGGCAAGAAAAAAGCAAAACTGTGTTGCTACATCCACAACAGAATCAGAATATGTAGCAGCAACAAGCTGTTGTTCACAAAGTTCTATGGATGCAAACTCAACTAAAAGATTATGGAGTAAATCTGATAAAAATTCCAATTTTGTGTGATTCTATGATTGCCATTGCAATAACCTCAAATCCAGTGCATCACTCTAGAACCAAACACATAGATGTCAGATATCACTTCATAAAAGATCACGTTGAAAAAGGTAACATAGAAATGTATTTTGTTCCAACAGAAAAACAATTTGTTGATATTTTCACTAAACCTTTAGATGAAAACAGACATAATTTTCTGATCAGCAAACTGGAAATGGTTAATATGGAAATTGAACAAAAAGAAAATGTGTCACAAAATAAAGAAAAATCTGATATACAAACATCTGATCAGATTTCTGATGAAAACTCTGATAATTTATCAGAAAACTCAAAATTCACCAGAAAATCTGGTAAGTCACCAGAAGTTGATCAAGTCAACAGAATTTCTGATGAAACTTAATATATCATATTTTTCTTTATCTTTTCACATACATGAACAAAGTCCTTTTGTAATCATCATTTCTCATTGATTTTGTAAATTTTATTTGTTTATATTAGCATTCCTTATTTTCTTTCATTTTCTTATTTTTTAGATTGTAAATTTTATCTCTTTAGACTAGGGTAATCACAAATTTTATCTCTTTAGACTAGGGTTGATAACGTCATGGATAGAAAACTTCTGGGAACTCGTTAATGGTGGTTAAATCTCTCTCCTTCATTCATTACAATTCATCAATATTAAGGAGATAGAAAAGACGTATGGGCAGATAATCATGAAAAATTATCAGAAATGGCCGCCTAACCATTAATGCATGAGATTTTATCTCATTTGTTCTCTTTACCACATGACAGAAAATTTAAGAGCAAAGAAAATAGAGAAATAAAATCTAAAGTAGGTAGATGTCATTTAAGGCAAACTCAACTTTTACTATAAATGACTACCACTTTAAGCTTAGTCAGTCACTTTCATCCGAAAAACCCTAGAGAAACTTTTCATCTTCTCCACTTCTCATAACAAAAAATGGCAAGCATTAGTCCTGATCGTTTTCCACTTCCACACCACCCGTATCACAACCTTAGGATTAGGACCAACTTTGAGGGTCTTGCATGGGTAGGATGCCAAGTCATCCAAAACATGCTCATGTCAAGCCGTTTAGCCTACGCCCTCTCAGCTCACATCATGGTCTACCCAGACATCTTACAGATGTTCTGGAGAAATGCAACATTACTGCTGCATGAAGGAAGGGGTTTAACTTCCATTGGAAGTCATGTGCTCAACAGAGCTATCGTCATAACTGAGGACATCATCAGAAGGGTTTTAAACCTTGATGATAACAACGATGTTCTCCTTTTTACAAGAGCAGAGATAGATGAAACCCTAGAGCTAATGGGGTACAACGTGGATAAGCCAAATAGGCCAATCTCCAAAAATGGCTTCATCAAGCCATGGTATACTTGGTAACTCAAATGGGGGTATGCTTTTCCAAGAAAAACATTAACCATCACGAAATCTCCTACAGGTTGATGGAGTCTATACATGAACTTGTACAGGATGTCCCTTACAATTTCTCTCATTATTTAATGAAAGATTTTACAAGCAACCTATGGTCTGGCATGCCTTTCTTAGTGTATCCTCGTTTTCTGATGAGGATAATCACTAGCCAGCTGGATTTTGGAGGCATTCCTGTGTGGTTCCCGAGAGTAGAAGTGATACTTCAACAGAATATCAGACTCAACATGCTCATACCAACTGACCACAACACTGGTTTGGAGACCCCTCTTTGGTTATTCCATGAAATCATCTATGGAGAAGAAGAGATAGAACTTGATTAGGTTGTTTTGTTTATTTTGTTTAGTTTGTTTGTTTCTATGTTAGGTTAAAAGTTAATATATCATGCTTTTACAATTTTATTTTCTGTTAACTTGGTTAGGGGGAAGGAAAAACAAATGGGTAAAAGGCATATGGTAAAACAAGAGAAGTTAATACCATAAAACAACTTGTGTTCATCAGAAACAAAATATTTGTCACAAAACTTTAAGTTTCTGGTAACATTAAGTTGAAATCTGGTAAAATCTGGTAACATAACTTCAAAATCTGACAAAAATATTTTTTGACTCAAAAGATATTAAAAATCAGAAATTTCTGGATAGTTAAACTTCAAAAAGGAATAATAACAATAAAATGAGACAAAAACCGTGTGAAAATTTTGGAAAACAATACACAGTCACTTATCATTTTTAAACTTTTTCACAAAAATTCCTTGAAGAAAGAACAAAAGACTTGAATCCTACCAGAAAGCCATATGTAAGTCATAATTCTGATCCTTTACTCACCCTCTCATCTAAAAAAAATTAGAACACTCTATCAAGGGGGAATCTCTCAAACTACTGACTTCTGTTGACCTATGTTAACTGGTCAAGGGGGAACTTCTCAGTCTGTTGACTTCTTCAGAAAAGTATTTTCTCTGCTGCCTTTTGCTGACTTCTGTTAACAAATCAACAGAAAACATCATACACCTGACTTGTTCAAATTTATCAGAAACTGGGTTTTCTTTCTGATGACATCATCATAAATGAATTTTGACTTTCAAAAAGGGGGAAGAATATAATGGCAGATTATTGGACCATTTCTCAAAAATGGGTCCCACAAAAGAAAAAGATGTCATGTGGCCATTAGTATTCTCCAATCAGATTCAGTTATTTTCTAAACAAAAAGAATGATTGAAGAAAATGCAAGTTGAGAAGACACGATCAAAACCCACGTTTGCACGGATAATACCCATTAATTTTACCTTGATGCCCACGATCCAACGGTTACTTTCTGAACTAACTTCACATCACACGATCTAACGGTAATAAAGGTAATTAATGACCTATAACTGCCATTACAACCCACGTTCCATGTCCCCTCAACTCCCATAACAACTAATTCTCTGCTAAATTCCTCACTATAAAACCCAACCTTAGCAGAAATTTTCATCACTCACCTTCTTCCTCACAAAAAGCCTTAAACCCTAACCCTCTGTTTTTTCGAAAGCCAAAATTCCTCAAAATCAAACCCAAACTCTCAAAATTCAGAAATGGTGTAACACCCCAAAACCCGAATGTTTATATTCGTTAAATGTTCTAATATGGTACATCAAGAAATAAATAACTAGGTTATTTATCCTAGTTAAAAGTATGGTAGAAACAAATAAATGATGAAAGTTGTGCCAATTATAATTAGTGGCAAACTTGAGGGACTAAAGTGGGGTAAATGAAAGTTGATTTTAAAAAAAAATACACACATATACACACACATGTATGTGTGTTCGTGAAGGGGCCAGGAGCTCCATGAGCTCAAGAAACCCTAAGCATGAAGAATCATCGAATTAAAGGGCAAATCAAGATCTAAATTCATGAATAAACACGGATTAATGATCACCTACACGAGGGGATCATAAGGTATGTCTCAAAACCTAGATTGGTGATCTTTCACGAAGTGGGTTATGTTCTAATCCAAGAATTGGTATGAAATTGAGTATGAGAATGTGTTAGAATCATCATATAGAATATGGATTATTCATGGTTTAGGTTAATTTGATGTTTAAGGGTGAAACCCGTTTGTTATGGTAAAGATGATGACATGGGTAAATCATCCATGTCCAAATTCTTGCCTATTATTGATGTATTTTGACATATATGATTGATTCTTGTTAGAGGAATTGAAAGAAATGTGATACTAGTAGGTTTGATGTTTATGCACGGATGATTCATGTTGATTAGAATGAGGAATTTGATGAATTATGTATGAGATTAGAAGGATATGCATTAATTAGTTGTACACTATGCTTAGAAGGTAGTACACACATCAAAAGTATGATGAAATTATGAAGAACTTAAGATTAGATCACTTGTAAGTGATTAACAAAGTAGTTATGAAGTGGGTTTTTGATGATATGATAGAAGTAATGATATGCTCATGTTAATAATGTTGAAAATCATATATATGTAAGTATTTTTAAAGAAATTGGATAAGAAGTGATGGATTAGCATGTTTTAAGGTTAAATGATAAACTTGATATAAGATATGTGTGATAAAAAGGATTTGATGAATGATGAATAAGCTAACTATCTTGAGAATGATACATGATAGTTGATGCTTAATAAGCGACATGGAAGCTTGGGAAGGAAGCGGGTCAAACGGGACTAATGCGCACGGGAAGCATATTCGGATGTTATGTAAGTAAAGCTTACACCCCTTTTTGGTAGAATATCTATTTAATGTATAGATTACAAACATGGTAAGTAAATATGTGAACTATGATGTTCCGACAAGTTTTGATATGGGTCGGAACATGTGATTATGTTAAGAGACTAAGTTTGATGGTCAAAAAGGGTAAAAAGTGTATTATGGTGATTTTGGTTGCAAGTTAACGAAGTAATAAGTTACATGGATGGGATAATGAATAACTAACATCCCATAAGGATAAAATGGACATTTAGACTTAACGGGTCAAATGGTGAAGCTATCACCATTTAACGAAGTCGACTAATGAAGTGTGTTGTCAAGTATTATGCATTCACAGGTTGTATAGCGAAAGGAGTTATGTTGCTATTAACTAGCCATTTAGTGCACGAAATATTAAAACGGATCATAGCTTTGATCCGAGCTAGGTATGTGCGAATTGAGTTATAGTTAAGCCGTGGGATTGGTCAAATGTTTAAGGAAGTCCTTTGTAGTAAAGGATGGGTCAAAGTTGACAAAAACGCCCTTGATGGGTAAAACGGGAAAACGGTCTTAGAAGTTGATTATAAACAAGCTATTTGACTAAATGAATGTTTTGAAAAAGTAAGAAAGCGAGAAGTATGATTTTCGTAAGCTAAGGACCTTAAAATGCGCAAATACCTTTAACGGGTCAAAATAAGCTTTCAAGCGAAAATGGATTAAGAGGATGCAAGACATCCGAGAATTTAGTTTTTATGATAGACGTCATTGATATTATTAGGTTCATAAGAAGTTATGGTCAAACGAAAGAGTTATGTTGATAAATGCATGAACGGGTCAAAATTTGGTAAAAGGGTAATAAGCCGAAGGCTTAAAAGTCATAAATTTTGGTAGTCCAAATATTGGATTTTCACTCTATGTGATGGAGAATTAAGTTACGGTCGCGTAGGAAAAAGAATCGGGTAAAACGGATCAAAAACGAGAAAGTTATGCTCGTTTCCGTAAAATCCGGATGTGTTGGGAATGTGCTGCAACAATAAAGGAACTTGCTGTCAAAAAAGGGGCTAGGTGGGGCGTCTAGCCCCCCCTGAATCCCAAAATTGTTTAATTTTGTTTGTTTGACCCACATAACTTGTTTAAACTTGTTATTTAACTATCAAAACTAACTTTTAAGTTGGTTTTGATCATAAGTGAATGTCAAGGGTGCCCGGACCGTTTTTAAACGCGTATAAGCTAAGAATGACTAATTTATTCCTTGTTTTAGGAAATGTAGATACATATGAAGGTATGTATGGATGTATGTATGAATATAAGTGGTATGTTTGAATGAATGAATGTATGTGTGTAGGTATGCAAGTAGGTAGATATGAGCGTATGCACGTATGTAGGTATGCGTGAAGATATGAACGTATGTATGTTTATAAGTATGTGAGTAAGTATACGCGGATATATGAAGGTATGTATGTGAGTAGGCATGTATGAGTTAGGTATGTTGCAAGTAGGGATGTATGTATGTATATATGTATAATGTTATGAGTGTACGTAATGATGTAGGTATGTGTGTATGTAGATACGTATGTAATGATGTAGATGTGTTTACATGTGAGTATGTACGTATGTATTTAATTGGTTATGTGTGAATATATGAATATGTATAAGTATGTATGAAAGTAGGTACGCATGTATCCAATGAAATTGAGTACTAAAGATAATATTAGCGTGTCTGGTGAATGAAGTGTAACGCAGGAACAGCAAAGAAGTCTCACCACGGATTGTATGATTAGATGGAATGCTGGGATGTAAAGAGTTAACGGAACGAAAATTAAACGTGAATAAATCTTGCATGTTTATAATGCGTACTAATGTTATGAATTTTATGTGGTGAGCGCAGGTAGTACGAGTCATGAGGAACATCAAGGAATAGAGATCGGGGATCGAGTCACTAGTGAGATTGTACGGGAACGTTGATGTATATAATGTAGTAAACATAAGCTATGTTTTTACTTAGTAAATAAGTCGATTGATGGATTTATGTGAAAGAGTTATGTTAAGGTTAAATTTTAAGTAAGTTAAGGTATTTATAATGAAAGAAATTTTATGGCATGAACTTCCGCTGCGACTTTTTGTCAAATACGAACTAGGGGCTTACAAGTTGGTATCAGAGCCCTGGTTTGAGTGAATCAAGTACAAGAAGATAAATACTTGAACTCAAACCTGTGTGCTCTTGTGATAAGGAACCCGTACAATCCATGACTCGATCAAGATCTAAAGGTAGAAATGGAATGAAAGCATGTATGTATGCATTCATATGAAGAAACTAACGGTTTTGTATGTGCAAGGTAAGCTTAAAGGTTTGAAGAGGATGATCCGTGAATGCAGTTTAAGATGGATGCTAAGACAGGCAAGGATGCGAATAGACAGATGGACCCCAGGTACACAATACTAATATGTATGAGTACCGGTGTTAAAAGAAAAAGGAGAAAATCTCCTTGGGAAGGTACGTATTAAACGGAAGACAACGATACTGTCTTGGTAAGATTTAAAAAGAAAATGTTGCACGAACTGGGACCCACTACTTCGGACATAAGGCGATGATTTCATGAAGGCACGAACTAGTATGTGAATTACGCACCTGGCCAGTACGCAAGAAGCATATGACGTTCGTGAGACCAGGGTAATTATCGCAGGTATGTCTGTTAGAATTGGGTAACAGGTGGACGTGCGGGTGAAATGGGTAGTGAAACTCTCAGGGAATCGAGAGTATTATGTAAGAACGAAAAGTATGAATGATAAGAATGAAGAATGTTGAATCCGTAAGTAAGTACGGATCAAAAAGATATGAATGGAATGTTTGAATCCGCGAGAAGGATTCAAGGAATGAAAGGCATGAATGGAATATTTGAATCTGTGAGACGGATTCAAGGAATGAAATGCAGAAAATGATATGTTTGAATCTGTGAGACGGATTCAACACATGTAATGAATGAAAGATGTGAATGGAAGATGTAAATGAAATGGTTGAATCCGCGAGATGGATTCAAAACATAGAAGTAATGGAAAATATGAATGATATATATGAAGCCGATAGGCGGATTCAAAACATAGAAATAATGAAAGGTATGGATGTTACGTTTGAATCCGCGGGACATATTTAAGATATAAAAAGGATGGAATTAGTCCACATCAGAATGTGTCGATAGTTTGACAATGGTTGAGTCAAACGAATCATATGAGTAGGTGCAAAGTAAATGAACAAAAGAATGATCGTAATTGGCACGCAAAGCTAAATTTTAAAACGAAAGAAAGAAATTTTGAACAAGTTATGTGTTAAATGTGTTAGTAATCGACTCTTAGGAGTCAGAATGAATGACGGGCTACGAACCGGACAATGATTTAAGTATGAACAAGAAGGGTAAGTTTGTTAAGAACACCGAAATGATGCAATGAATGTCTTTGTAAGTAAGCATGAATGGAAGGAAGCACGAATGTCTACCTCAATGCATCTATGATAAGTAAGAAAAGTCAGTTTAACCTTAAAAGGTCAAACGGCAAAGGTTGGCGAAATAAGTAACTAAATGAAAGAATTGCATGAGAGAAATGAAATGTGTGGCACGTTATAGCGTGTACGTAAGAAATTGTAGAAGAATTATGAGTGAGTAATCGCCTAATAGAATGAATGTTTGAATGAAATGTGTTAACTGCCAAATTTGTTGATGATAATGTTAGAACCTTGAGGTGATGAAACCAATCGATTTGGTGGGAGGTTGTGCACGAGCGAAGCGCATTACATGGATGAATGAAATCTAGCCTGGTACGGCTAGCACTCCTGAAGAATGTGGACAGATCTGAATTACGGATCGTCGATTGATGATATGAGATAAGGTCAGTAAAAATTTTAACTTATGTTAGATAAGTATGAATTGGTTAATTGGGTAGGACCTACGAAATGAATGATGGAATGGGTATGGTATAGTATGGAAAGTTTGATTTTTTTTCAGTTGACATAAGAAGAAAACTATGTCATCAAGAAACGAATCTCAAAGGTTTTGAGTGAAAAGTTCGAGTATTGGTTAAACTCTCATGAAATGAATTGCACGACACGTATGCTTATGCAAAATAAGTAAGGCATGAAATGAGAGGTATAGTAATGTAGAATGAATGAGGTAAGTTGAGGTAACATAAGGATATGTATGGTACAAATGACTATAGAAATGTAGAATGATGCTAACCATGGAGTTAAGCATGTAGGTGTGACTATGAAGTAGTAGTTTTGTTGTGATAACAAAACAAGAGTTAAATGTTATAAAATGTGTGTATGGAATGTAATCTTAAAAGACAAGATGAAAGTATTAGATCCGTTATAAACGAATCCTACGAATGAACGTATTATCACAAGTTTTAAGAAGTATGTATATTGACCTATTATAAACGGGTCAAGGGAAATGAAAATGTTATGTGAAGGTATGGTATGAAAAGTATGGACTTATTATGAAAAAGTCAATTGTATGAATAAATATGAATTGAGATAGGATGACTACTTATAATTATGATGTGACTATGAAGTAAAACATAGATGTGTGTGTGCAAGAGGAAATGAGAAAGGTTTCGGGGATGAAACCTTATTTAAGAGGGGTAGACTTGTAACACTCCAAAACCCGAATGTTTATATTCGTTAAATGTTCTAATATGGTACATCAAGAAATAAATAACTAGGTTATTTATCCTAGTTAAAAGTATGGTAGAAACAAATAAAGGATGAAAGTTGTGCCAATTATAATTAGTGGCAAACTTGAGGGACTAAAGTGGGGTAAATGAAAGTTGATTTTATAAAAAAAAATACACACATATACACACACACGTATGTGTGTTCGTGAAGGGGCCAGGAGCTCCATGAGCTCAAGAAACCCTAAGCATGGAGAATCATCGAATTAAAGGGCAAATCAAGGTCTAAATTCATGAATAAACACGGATTAATGATCACCTACACGAGGGGATCATAAGGTATGTCTCAAAACCTAGATTGGTGATCTTTCACGAAGTGGGTTATGTTCTAATCCATGAATTGGTATGAAATTGAGTATGAGCATGTGTTAGAATCATCATATAGAATATGGATTATTCATGGTTTAGGTTAATTTGATGTTTAAGGGTGAAACCCGTTTGTTATGGTAAAGATGATGACATGGGTAAATCATCCATGTCCAAATTCTTGCCTATTATTGATGTATTTTGACATATATGATTGATTCTTGTTAGAGGAATTGAAAGAAATGTGATACTAGTGGGTTTGATGTTTATGCATGGATGATTCATGTTGATTAGAATGAGGAATTTGATGAATTATGTATGAGATTAGAAGGATATGCATGAATTAGTTGTACACTATGCTTAGAAGGTAGTACACACATCAAAAGTATGATGAAATTATGAAGAACTTAAGATTAGATCACTTGTAAGTGATTAACAAAGTAGTTATGAAGTGGGTTTTTGATGATATGATAGAAGTAATGATATGCTCATGTTAATAACGTTGAAAATCATATATGTATAAGTATTTTTAAAGAAATTGGATAAGAAGTGATGGATTAGCATATTTTAAGGTTAAATGATAAACTTGATATAAGATCCGTGTGATAAAAAGGATTTGATGAATGATGAATAAGCTAACTATCTTGAGAATGATATATGATAGTTGATGCTTAATAAGCGACATGGAAGCTTGGGAAGGAAGCGGGTCAAACGGGACTAATGCACACGGGAAGCATATTCGGATGTTATGTAAGTAAAGCATACACCCCTTTTTGGTAGAATATCTATTTAATGTATAGATTACGAACATGGTAAGTAAATATGTGAACTATGATGTTCCGACAAGTTTTGATATGGGTCGGAACATGTGATTATGTTAAGAGACTAAGTTTGATGGTCAAAAAGGGTAAAAAGGGTATTATGGTGATTTTGGTTGCAAGTTAACGAAGTAATAAGTTACATGGATGGGATAATGAATAACTAACATCCCATAAGGATAAAATGGACATTTAGACTTAACGGGTCAAATGGTGAAGCTATCACCATTTAACGAAGTCGACTAATGAAGTGTGTTGTCAAGTATTATGCATTCACAGGTTGTATAGCGAAAGGAGTTACGTTGCTATTAACTATCCATTTAGTGCACGAAATATTAAAATGGGTCATAGCTTTGATCCGATCCAGGTATGTGCGAATTGAGTTATAGTTAAGTCGTGGGATTGGTCAAATGTTTAAGGAAGTCCTTTGTAGTAAAGGATGGGTCAAAGTTGACAAAAACGCCATTGATGGGTAAAACGGGAAAATGGTCTTAAAAGTTGATTATAAACAAGCTATTTGACTAAATGAATGTTTTGAAAAAGTAAGAAAGCGAGAAGTATGATTTTCGTAAGCTAAGGACCTTAAAATGCGCAAATACCTTTAACGGGTCAAAATAAGCTTTCGAGCGAAATTGGATTAAGAGGATGCAAGACATCCGAGAATTTAGTTTTTATGATAGACGTCACTGATATTATTAGGTTCATAAGAAGTTATGGTCAAACGAAAGAGTTATGTTGATAAATGCATGAACGGGTCAAAATTTGGTAAAAGGGTAATAAGCCGAAGGCTTAAAAGTCATAAATTTCAGTAGTCCAAATATTGGATTTTCACTCCATGTGATGGAGAATTAAATTACGGTCGCGTAGGAAAAAGAATCGGGTAAAACGGATCAAAAACGAGAAAGTTATGCTCGTTTCCGTAAAATCCGGATGTGCTGGGAATGTGCTGCAACAATAAAGGAACTTGCTGTCAAAAAAGGGGCTAGGTGGGGCGTCTAGCCCCTAGGTGGGGCGTCTAGCCCCCCCTGAATCCCAAAACTTGTTTAAACTTGTTATTTAACTATCAAAACTAACTTTTAAGTTGGTTTTGATCATAAGTGAATGTCAAGAGTGCCCGGACCGTTTTTAAACGCGTATAAGCTAAGAATGATTAATTTATTCCTTGTTTTAGGAAATGTAGATACATATGAAGGTATGTATGTATGTATGTATGTATTTATGAATATAAGTGGTATGTTTGAATGAATGTATGTGTGTAGGTATGCAAGTAGATAGATATGAGTGTATACACGTATGTAGGTATGCGTGAAGATATGAACGTATGTATGTTTATAAGTATGTGAGCAAGTATACACGGATATTTGAAGGTATGTATGTGAGTAGGCATGTATGAGTTAGGTATGTTGCAAGTAGGGATGTATGTATGTATATATGTATAATGTTATGAGTGTACGTAATGATGTAGGTATGTGTGTATGTAGATACGTATGTAATGATGTAGATGTGTTTACATGTGAGTATGTACGTATGTATTTAATTGGTTATGTGTGAACGTATGAATATGTATAAGTATGTATGAAAGTAGGTACGCATGTATCCAATGAAATTGAGTACTAACGATAATATTAGCGTGTCTGGTGAATGAAGTGTAACGCAGGAACAGCAAAGAAGTCTCACCACGGATTGTATGATTAGATGGAAAACTGGGATGTAAAGAGTTAACGGAACGAAAATTAAATGTGAATAAATCTTGCATGTTTATAATGCGTACTAATGTTATGAATTTTATGTGGTGAGCGCAGGTAGTACGAGTCATGAGGATCATCAAGGAATAGAGATCGGGGATCGAGTCACTAGTGAGATTGTACGGGAACGTTGATGTATATAATGTAGTAAACATAAGCTATGTTTTTACTTAGTAAATAAGTCGATTGATGGATTTATGTGAAAGAGTTATGTTAAGGTTAAATTTTAAGTAAGTTAAGGTATTTATAATGAAAGAAATTTTATGGCATGAACTTCCGCTGCGACTTTTGTCAAATACGAACTAGGGGCTTACAAATGGCAGAAGTTAATTTCAACATTCCGATCATTGAACATGATGTTCCATTTATTGAAGATCATCAATTTTTGCCAATTAAGGAGAACAATTTATTGATGAACACAGAGCATTCTGAATATGACGAAAGATGCCAGCTTTTAGTGGAATTCCTCTTGAGATGTCCAATCTCAAGAGCAATGACTAAAGCAAGAGAAGTACCGGAGAGATTGTTGCAGCAATTCATCAACACCTTCAGTGAAGATGTGGAAAATCAAGTCACTGCTCATGTTTGGGGCAATGTCTCTTTGACATTAACTCCTGCAAGAGTCAGACAATGACTTGAGCTTCCTGTGTAAGACAATTACATTCAAAACCTAGGAAAAGAGGAGCTGATAAAATTCTTCGTAGAGCTAGGATACAAGAAGAAGAAGGTCACCAAAATTGGTGAATTCAGAAGAAATGAACTGCCAGCATTCTAGCAGGTCATGATGGAAACACTAAAAAAGTGTCTTACTTCAAGGATAGGAGGAGCTGATCAAGCAAGCCAATAAATTCTGACCTCTCTGGAATGGGGTTGATTTCCATTCTCTCCGTGTATTGAGCTACATGGTCTTCTGGATCAGTTGTGCCATCATAGAGCTTCATATTTGGTGTTTGAAACCTTTTTGGTATCTCTGCATCACATATAGGTGATGCAAAGCTAGACACCCTGTGACTCCCATCCGGAATCTCAGGAATGGTTTTAACCACTCCTGGGACACTAGATATCATATCCTTGAGTTTTTGCAACTCCCTTACCGTAGCTTGGTTGATCCCTGGTTCCTGCACAAGACCATGGTTAGTATTATAAGATGTATTGAAGGTGTTACCTCCTGACTGATTCGAGGCTGGGATCCTAGATGTGAATCCAAATTGACGTGATTCCGGTATAATCGTGGGACCAGATGAAGCAATAGTCTGCATGGGAATGAAGTCTCCCACATGAATCTCTGAACTTCTGGGTTGTTGGCTCCCTAAGGATCATTGTTCCTGAAAGATGTTGGATCCAGTGTGCATCGGAGCTGAAGGTCTTGAAGGATATCATGTGGATCCTTGAACCTGTGATGAGGATCCTTGAACCTGTGATGAGGATCCTGGATACTGAGGGTAGGATCCTTGAACCGACAACATCCCCATGTATCCTCCCGAACTAGAGAAGGATCCTTGATGCTGGAAGGAGGATCCTTGAGGCTGAAGAGAGGATCCTGAAGGCTGGAAGTAGGTTCCTTGAGCCAGTGTCATTGCCGATGATCCATAGTGCATACTTGATGATCCTCCATGGTACTGGACACCTGATGCCATAGAATGATGAACAGTTGTTGCTGGAGTAGTGAAATCCAATGATCTGGGCACCAATGGAAAATGATCCTCCGTTGATCTCTTCAATTTCTTGATTTCATCAATCTCACGAAGGATCCTGTCATTAGTTTTATCTTGCTGTTGCATGTAATCCTTCATCTGCAAAATCAAAGAATAAAGATCATTGTTAGTATGAGCAGAAGAAACAGCAGTAGTTGCTTTTGTGAAAACGAGGGTTTGTTTCTTCGCAGCATTCTCAGCATTCTTCTGGGATCCAGAAGGAACATGAGGCAAAGGTGGAATGCCCTGTGATGAGGTGATCGCCGGCATGGAGCTTGAAGTGTTCTTCCCTTGAGAAGCCATGTGGTTGAAGGTAATGAACAGAAATGAATGAAATGAACAAGTTTTTCAAAGATGAAACACCAATTGCCCCACGGTGGGCGCCAAACTGTTTTGGTAAAAAATCACACAAGGATAATGTAATCAAATCTGATTTTTGTGAGGTTAGATGCTTGGTTAATTGAACAAAAGTATGAACAATGAATGAATGAAAATGGTGATGAACACAATGATTTATACGAGGAAAAAGCCCTTGATCAATGAATGATCTCCGGCATAAAAAACTCGGATAGTGAAAACTATCACTGTCAACTATATTGAAGAATAAATGTTACAACTTTGGATGATAACAAGCTTGATACAATGATTTCTAGAGTGTTTGTGTGTGTAATCGTCGGCGAGTTTCTGAGAGAGTTCGAATGTGAAAAAGTGTGTAACTAACTTGCTACTAATATCTTGTTATTCCATTTAAAATTGGAAAAATATCTAACTAACTAACTATCCGAATTATGTGCTAGTCACCCACGATCACCATAACGGTCGTGTACTCCATGCACGTGCCATAATAAAAAGCATATTCTCCTGGAATCTCGGTTGGAATAAGTCTCCTTCGAATTGCACCTGCAAAACAAGCTAAAGAATGATGGAAACAATTGTTAGTTTTAGAATAATAAAGAGGATCCTGGATCCTTAGCCTTCCTGCACCATCTCTTGCGGATCCTTGATCCAGACTGAACTTGGGAATTTCCCATGTATTTATTATTATAAAAATGTGGTGTTTTACTCTGATAAACTATTTCCTAACAACGGTTTTGATTAAATTTCCGCTGCCAAATTAATAAACACCGATGTCATAGGCTCTGAGTAGCTCGCGGCCGCCCGCCTCCCGGGGCAGGGGTCGGAATTTGCGACAAGGTGGGGCCCACCTCTTTTCAACCAATAATTTTTTTTTTAATTTTGTTTAACAGGGGGACTTTAAACCATTGCATGCAAGTTAAAGGGAGGGGTTTTAAAGCCCCCATATGATATGGCGTCTAGGTAGATCTGACGTGGCGTGATAAAGCCCTTACAGACTTTATACCCAGGGGCGGAGCTAATGTATTAAGAGGGGTAGTACAGGCTACGGCTCAACCCCATATTCGTAGTGTATTTTTTTTCAGTTTTTTTTTTTTTGTGTGTGTGTGTGTGGGGGGGGGGGTGTTTGGGTTTTAGAAAAAGGATGTTCCTAAACGTCTGCATCAAGAGTGTTGTCTTCCAAGAGAAAACGTCTGCATCAAGACCCTGTCTTCTTCTTCTCCTCTGTTTTTTCCACACTTTTACCCCAACACCAGGAACCAGATGGACGATGTAACAAAAATGGTTGACTCATACGTCAGGCATTACTTCAAGAACTTCGATGGCGACCGGGCACTTTTATTAAAGGAATTCGACAACGATTCCGAGTTTAGTTGTGAGGGTAAGACGTACAATGACCCTTCCAGCATCCTCGGCGCGCTCCTGGCTCTCCCGCACAAGAATGTCTATCATAAAATCACGTCCATCGATTTCGATTTCCTCTCTCCAATCTCGTGTGTCGTGTATGTCTGCGGGAAACAAAATCATTCCGGTGTAGTAGACAGCGGTCTTCATTTCAGTCAGGTATTTCTTCTAAGGGTATCCGGGGCACCCATCGGGGACCCCTTCGGTGACCACTTTCCCCGATCGGGAACACCGCCGCCATCCAAGCGGGAACCCGAATCGGGGAGGGTGAGCGGTGGGGAGTGACCGAAGAGGGGGAGAGATGGTGGTGGGGCCAGCCGCTATTTCAACCAATGAAAACTTTGTTTTTTTTTTTTTTTTTTTCTTTTTGAATAAAAAAAGCAATTCACCTAAGAGGGGAGTGGCGCCATCAAATTGGGGTGTGAGGGGAGTTTAAGAGGGGAGTTGACGTGGCACACGAGGATTGGGTGTGCGTAAGAGAGGGGACTCCCCTCTTAGGGGAGTGCCCCGGACACCCTAACACCTCATCGGTTTTAACGATTGTCCTGCTTTCGGTTCAAATTTTGAAAGCAGTATGCTTGAATAGTGAACTGAAGCATAACTGAAATGGGTTCGAAGCATAACTGAAATGGGTTCAAATTTTTCATAAGAAAACATTAAAATTTTTGGATCGGTCCTTGGGTCGGGTCAAAGCGAGGTTTGAACTAGGTTTAAAAAAAAAACAGGAAAAAGGGGTTATACAAGGATTGAACCCATGAGCTCTCTTCGGAAGAGAGAGGGGTTTACCACTACACCAGCTTTCCTTTTCATTTTATGTTGCCCACCTAATTGTATTTATTGGGTCCTTTTACAATTTAATATACCGAATCTACTAATTTTTTAAAAACATTGGGTCCGGGGAACCCGATCCACCCTATGTGGGTCCGCCAGTATAATCTGTATTAGTGTTGAGTAAAGTTAACTGGTATTGTGGCAATTTGGTACTCTCGTGCTTCATAACAAAAGCTAGATAATCTTGATACAGGTGACGAGGTGAGGTGGGTTGGGTAACGCAGTAACGAGTCAAAACAAGATTGGGTCAAAGTGGATAGTTTTGATATGGGTTGACCCAAAACACTTGATTTATGTTATCTTTTTTTTTTTTTTTTTTTTCTGGCTGTTGTTATGTGCAGACGTTATTTTTGCGGATGAAAGAGGACGGCTTCTTTTATGTGTATCGTGGATCATTCAGTGTTAATCGCGATGCTCAACCGCAAGGCGATTCTCAACCGCAAGGCGATGCTCAACCGCTAGGCGCCGGAAATTAAATCCCATAACATGTTTGTTTTATTTGGATTTGGTGTTAAAACATTTGAATGATTTTCCTCTCCTTGAGAAAAAGGAAATTATGTTTCTTTCTTAAAAAAAAATGTTGTGATTGTCTGATGATAACTGCAATTGGTTGTATATTACATCTTAAATGTTGAATCAGTATGATGTTATTAGAATTAGATTGGAGAAAAAGAAATACAGGAGTAAATAGGTAGATAGGCATAAAGTTAGAGATTAGGGATTGCATACAAATACTAAGCATAGATATGTATGTTTAGTTATAGATAAGGTTAGGAACATGTAATGTAATATAATGATTGTAGCCAAAGATAGGTAAAAAAAAAACACCATCAAATCCAATAAATCATAAGAGTCTTAATCCACCAAGAACCATAATCACCAACATATACAATGACTCAAGTTATCATCCTCAGTTTCTATAAACTTCAATTACAAGGTTAAAACTAGGGATGAGAACCAATTGGGTGGTGGTCCATTGGTAAAGGCAAAACCTTTAAACATCTTGGGAGAGGAAGGTCTTGAGTTCAAGTCACACAGACACGATAAACCATTTCAACTAGGGATGGGAATATCTTTTTCCCGACTAGTACCATACCAGTACTTGTATTGGTATTTGATTTTCTCATTTTTAGTATTGATAATAGCGGTATAACAAGTTTTTGTTTCAATAAAGAAATGTTAAAGAGGGTTTTTTTTTTTTTTTGGAATCAACTAGGGATTAGGCAAAAAAAATCTCGGTCCATATAGAGTTAATTACTATTTTCGTCCCTGTGGTTTGTCAAAAATCACTATTTCAGTTCATTAGTTTAAAATTGCGATTTCAGTCCATATGGTTTCACTTTCGTAACCATTTCAGTCCACCTCGTAACCATTTCAGTCCCTGTACTAACAGAATAAATAGATTGAAATGGTTACGAAAGTGAAACCACAGGGACATAAATGGTTACCAAAGTGAGACCACAAGGACTGAAATCGCAATTTTTAAACTAATTGACTGAAATAGTGATTTTTGACAAACACAGGGACGAAAACAGTAATTAACTCGTCCATATATCAACTTTCCAAGAACAAATCGATTTTTGGAAGCAATTTTATATCACAGCAGGTTTTGTTTAAAAAAAAAAAGAATGTACTTTTTCATTTGTTTTGTTTAATGGGACGGTAGAAAGAAAAGGTCTTTCATTTGAACTAGGGGTGAGCATGGTGCGGTTCGGTTCGGTTATTACCTATAACCGAAACCATAACCGCACATTGCGGTTATCCAAAAATCATAACCGTTCGGTTTCGGTTAATGCGGTTTCGGTTAATCGGTTATTGCGGTTAATGCGGTTTCGGTTCGGTTATAGGTCGGTTATTTTCATTGTTTCTAATGTTGGACTTTAAATGTGTGGGTCGAGCAAAATTAATGCGCAAACAATAAATATACGGTTAATCAATTATATTTTACTACCATATGCATACTAATTCCAAAACAAAAGTAACACGTGTAGTCACGTGTTATGTGGAAACATACATACGAACACAAAGTGGTTTTTAAATTCGACACTTTTTAATCAAAACATAAAAAGTTGTAGTGCAATCTTCATCAAAGTTGGGTCATGGTTAAAAGTTAAAACATTCAAATACTTCACCAAAGATACATATTGATTAGGCCATGGTTAAGCATTTAAATACAAACTTAAAGACTTATGGTGCTACGGATTTGGCTATGTTTATTCGGTTCGGTTCGGTTATTTGCGGTTATGAAAATAAGAATAACCATAACCGAACCGCAAAAATCGGTTATTAAAAATATAAATAACCAACCCTTCGGTTATTTCGGTTATCGGTTATTTCGGTTCGGTTTTTTCGGTTATTTCGGTTACGGTTCGGTTAATTCGGTTGTATGCTCACCCCTAATTTGAACACCTGCCTCCTCTTTGGAGGTTTGGAAGCAGACAAAAAACCATTTCGGCTTGTCCAATCTTTCATTTGTCTCTTAGTTGTCCTTTTTGTTGTAAACGTTAAACAATGGCTTTGTGTCCCATTTTGTCGTCCAATCTTTCACTTGTCTCTTTTGGTTGTACTTTTTGTTTGTACATTTAACTTGTTTCAGGCTATTCATACACGCTCCTTGTCTATTCATGCACCCAGAAACACCCTGTTTTGGTCAAAGTGTCCGCTTTGGGGTAAAGTCAACAGACAAGTACTGAGTCTGTTAGTCCTTGTCTATTGACCTGGTACCAAAGCACCCCGCTTTGACCAAAGCGAGGCATTTAGGTCTGAAAAGGACAAAGTGAGATGAGAGAAGGAAATGTGGAAATCTTGCAAGATACGTAAACCTTCAAACCCAACTGACACCACACATGACCACCCCCATCACACTCTACCCCACTTTCTATACTTTTTGCATTACAACTTGTACCTAATGCATTCATTCTTGTACAATCTAACAACCAACCAAATTTTCAAATAATAATATGAGACTAATAATATTATTAATATTAACATTTTGAAGAAAACTATGATGTTTTTCTTTTTCATAAGGTAAAAAAAAAAAAAAACATACTTGTGTTATTATATGCATCAAGGCAGGCTGCCTGACACTTCCTCAAATTACGATTTTATCCCGCTTAAATTTACAGTTTTTCATTGGTTTTGTTTTTTTCCCTCACAGCCAAATTACGATTTTGCGTTCCGTTCAAATTTACAGTTTTGTCATTGTTTTTGTTTTTTCCCTGTCAAATTACAATTTTAGCCCAATGTAAAATTACAGTCATACGTTTAAACCAAAGCACCCCGCTTTGGCCAAAGCGGGGCGTTTTGGGGGGGTTTTTTAATTTTTTTAAAAATCATTTTAATTAAAAAACGCACCTATACTTGTCGTGTCGTGACGTATTTTGCCATTACAAGTCATTTTACAAAGTTTATGGTCAATACGACACGTTCCGGATAAGTTCGGTCACATGTGTGGCTGTATTCCATGATTTCGTATGATTCTGTTTTGATTTCACTTGTAGTCCAATGTCCCGTGTTGTATGTATACACATCCTACCGAATCAGTATTTGATGTATTTTGTCATTATGGGTCGTGTGGGTGAGATTCGAGCAAACATGAAACATAATAGAAGTGCATCTTTTGAACAATAATCCTACAAGCTGAATATATATATTAATCCAGTTAACTTTTTGATGATTAGCTAAAACTTTGGAATGTGGTTCATATTTCATAGTCAATACCTTTGCTAGGATCCTACAAGCTGAATATGTTTGTTTTCAAAATAAGACAAAAGAAATACAATATACAAGTTAATTAATCGAATACAAATCACAATAATTAAACTATATGTTTCTTAATTAACAAATAAATTCCCTTACGAAAACTACACAAATCTCATATTTTATTAATCAGAGACAACCTATAAAATAATATTATCACCATTGTTTTTTTAATACTTTTGAATAGGAGTAATGAAGTTATAAAATATTAGTTGAACGTGGTGCATCAGAAGTTGTACATTAGACTAAAGGGTATGGGGGCCGGCTAGGACCGGCGCCGGTCCCCCACACCGCCCCCTGAGGCTCGGCTCGGCACAAGCGGCTCCCCACAGCCGGTGAAGACGGTCCTGCTTTCTCTCTCTCTCTCTCTTCTTTCTCTGTCCTCTCACTCTCTCTTTCTCTCTCCTCTCTATCTCTTTCTCTCTCTAAATAATCAAATAAATTAAACTTTTAATTGTTTTTATAAATTATGTGGAGCCCCATTCTCCATCCCCCTCAAATGTGAAGGAGGCTCATCTCCCACGAGCCGGTGATGTGGCGCCTATGTGGCGGCCCATCCTCGTGGGGATGAGCCTCACCATACCCTTTAGTCTTACATAGACGACAGAGAGTTGCAGCAGACACCTGCAATGATCCCTCTTCTCTCTCCATTGAAACAACCTTTTTCCGTGTAAAATGTCAGCCTTCACATTTCACTTTCTTTATCTCCGATGCAAACATTAATAAGACCACAGGGTATGGTGAGATTAGTCCCCAAAGAGACCACCCGCTATGTATGCGGCACCTCACCAAGGATGTAGGACCATCCCCTTGGGGACTACCCAAGGGTGTGGAAGACTACCCAACCCATAATATAATATTAATATATTAATAAAGAGGAGAGAGAGAAGTCAGATGGGGGGCCCACCACTTTGCTTCGTCTCTAACGTCTTGGAGAAGACGGGAGGGACGCGACGGACCGCCGGGGGGCAGTGTGCGATGCCGGGGACGGCTCGGGACGGGTAGGGGACGACCCCCATACCCTTTGGTCTAATAATAAGACTGGAAGTTATGGAGGATGGTAGTCCTCCAAAGATGGACCGCCCCGTAAGCGGGTGTGAGGATGGATCTAAAGGGGATGGACATAGGGGGTGGGGGATGAACCCATTTATATGTATGTAAGTATGTATGTATGTATAGGTGTGTGTGAGGGGGTGAGGCCCTGCTTGGGCGGCTGTGGGCGGACGAAGAGGACCGGCGACGGAGCAAGGGGGTGGCAAGGACGGGGCGGCGGCAAGGGGACGACCCTGGGGATGAGCCCCATACCGTCCAGTCTAATAATAATACCCAAACCTTATTTCCACACCCTCTAAAGCGTCCCGCTTTGGCCAAAGCAGAGCGCTTTGGTCCAAGTCAACAGACAAAAACTGAGAGACTCAGTCCTTGTCTGTTGACTTTACACCAAAACGCCTCGCTTTGGCCAAAACGCGACGCTTTATGTGTGGAAATAAGATTTGAGTGTGTGAATATCATGCTCTTTTATATATCCTATTAATTTACCAATTACAAAATGACCTCATCTTTTAATAATTTTAGAAAAGATGCAATGGCTTAAACACGACAATGACAAAGTTTGCCGGTACTTTCACCCTAAGAGAATAATATAAAAAAGGGTTGTGTTAAATGTACCCATAAGTAAACTCTTTTTATTTATTTTTATTTAAAGATACTACTTTAACACAGGGCCCAAGACATGCTTTTATCACATTGTCAATCATTACACCAATATTTTTCTTTCCTTTACTCAAAACTAGTAAAGTGATTTTACTTCTAACCTACCCTGATTTATTTTTATTTTTTACTTTTATTTTAAAATTAAATTCGATTATATTTTTGTTTCAAAATAGCAAACGTTGTATACAAATATTTTTTAATCCAATATATGTTGGATTATATTAAATGTGAGCCTAACAACATCTATATTTCAGAGCTCTAAATGTTTATTTTATTAACATGTTAACAACTACAAAAATTACAAAAATATAATTAAGTAAACTGTTTTTTAAGGTATACAAACAATTAAAACAAATAATGTATTTACACTAAAAACAAAAAAAAAAAAAATCCATGTAATGAAAAGTATTTATCATTTTAAAAATACATAATTATTACATGCAACCTCTTAATCACATCTTATGCAATCTATATTTTTCTTGTATTTTTTTTTATTTGATAATTGACATAACTATTATGATCCTAACCATAGTTACGTGAATATTTCTTAACATGGTCGATCTGACTATTAACAAGGAAACAATGCAAATTGTGACTCCTTACACCCCTATAATCACAAGATTTTACAAAAAAAAATCACTATATCCCAATACTGCACACCTGATTATGAAGTTTAAAATGCTGATCTGATTAAAAAACGCAACTTTTATTATTGACTAGATATCGTATTATCAACTATATAAATATTCAACTTTTATAAACTACATTATTCATAGGTATCTTTTCTTGTTAAAAAACAAACCGAACAGTACTTTTAATATGATGAACTTTTTTACTTTCGTGTTTATTATAAAGTGTCTTGATTATTTATTTATTAATATTGATATTAATACTAATAATATTATAACAAAATATAAAAAAAGTAACAAAAGTATTATAAAATAAAATAACATAAAAAACATAATTATTACTTTTTGACTTTATAATAAAACATAATTATTACTTTTGACTTTATAATAAAATAATATAATAGAGTAGTTAATCATTACTAAATTTGACTTTTGGGTATATTAATCTTTACTTTGGGTATATTTATCACACCCCTATAAAAAATTCTTATGAATAAAAGAGATGCAATCAATGTCTCGAAATTAGGATAAAGGAAGTAACTTTAGACTTTTTATTTAACCTTTTGATAATAAGTTTGGTTGCGGCTACTTTAGCTGATTATTTAGACCCACAAACGTTAAAACATTAGTAAATTGATCATTTAAACTACAACTAATAATCAGTTTCGGAACAAAAATTCAAACGCCCATGTGATTAGAGCGATTAGAAGTATGGTATATTTGACATATTCAGTTTCGGAACAAAAACTAAGATCAAACGCCTATGTGATTAGTTAGAGTGATTAGAAGTAAGGTTCTTCAAAAACTAAGATCAAACGCCCATGTGAGTAGAAGTAAGGTTCTTCGAAAACTAAGATCAAACGCCCATGTGAGTAGAAGTAAGGTTCTTCAAAAACTAAGATCAAACGCCCATGTGAGTAGAAGTAAGGTTCTTCAAAAACCCTGAATACGCACACGCTCTAGTGCATATTTCAAGCGGTACACGCCAGTGTGCACATAAAAACTTTGTCCTTTAGTCTTCAAAAAAAACATCTGCATCAAAACAAATAGAAAGAAGGTATAAAAATGTTGGGACGATGTTCATATATTTAGATAAACAGTTAAAGATTACAAATTTTGAAAAAACACTAGTCATGTGATTAGAAGAGGCAATTTCGGCCCATTTGATCGGGTCAACCCATTATATATTATCTCTAAAGGATCAGGTTCAGAAAAAAATTCGCTAAAAAGAAAAAGATCATACGGGCCAAACAGAACGCAAGTTTTTTAATGCGTAAGTACCTCCTAAATCAAAACGTACCAGTATATATGACCCATTTTGACCGGTGACCGACTCACCTTATGCAAGGAAACTTTATTTAACTCTCTTTCCTAATGTCACACTCCATTCACAGAAGTGTATTATCTAATTACTCTACTCTTAATGGAGTAATAACAGCATTAACACCAAAACAGTGAAAACAACGAATGCCATTAACACCAATAACTATAAGCATCTTATACATTAAAACCTTTGATTTTTTAAAGATTTTTTAAATTTTTTTAAATTTTTTTTTATTTTTTTTAATTTTTTTGATTTCTTTTATTTATTTATATTTTTAGCCTAATGCCCAAATCATGTTAACAAAAACCTATCTTGACCTAAACTCATCCTAACCCATTTCATAATAAACCTATTCTAACCCAAACTCATCCTAACCCATACCCATTACCCATCCTAATCCATTACCCAAACCTACCCAACCTACCCATTTTACCACCCCTATAGTGAGTTATATAATCCATCCACTTAGGCTAAGAATTGAGCTTTACATCATATTTGATGATGAATCTTCTTCTCTATAACCGATTGTAACAAAGCCACAGCACACAATCTAGGTCACATAATTGTTCTACAAGGTTCTAATCCAAAAATTTATCACCTAAATCTATTAATCAAAATCACAGAAAAACATCCATAATAGAGCAACCGCATAGAAGTTGTTTGATGATGGACCTGACTGAACACAAGATCATGATCGAATCCGTTGACTATGAGACGTCCGTTGACGGAGACAAGGATACCGCGGTCCTCCCTTTCGCACAACAGAGAATCCATTGTCGTGATCTTGTGAGTACACCCCTTAGATGAAAGAGCAGTGAGCTTCCCAACAATTCTAACAACACAGGCTGTTCCATTCTCCCTTCCATAAATAATGTTGAAGGGGGGGCGCTAGCCCAGCACTATCTTATAGTGCTAGACTCTCAATGCAAGTAGTCAAGTATCATTTACCACAAAGCAATAACAAATAACATAAGTAAATTATATTTAAAAGAAAGGAATGAGATTTTACCAAAAGTAATTTTCCGAGACTACCAATTCCAACAACATCGGATGTTCCATTCTCCCTCCCATAAATAAACACGGATGATCCATTATCAAACATAGAAGTTAATTCAGCCGGATTTGTATCCAGCAGCTCGAAGAAACGCCTAACAAATCGTCCTGCTTCAGCAAGCTCTTGTTGTTCATGTTTCTAGACAAGTATAAACCCTAAGTTAACCTAACTTTGAAGGGAACGCCACTTAATTTGTTAAATAATATTTTGTTTATTTTTCTTAAGCAATTATGTTTATTATTTCAAGGGTTAAACTTATTCCACAAAAACCTTTTCCTTCTTACATCATGTGTACTGGTTTAATGAATAATGCTCTTACTTTTGGGCGTTTTTCATCATGTGTCAGTCCAGTAAGCATGGGAGTTTTATTGGGCGTTTTTACAAAAAGGGCGTAATGAAATAATGCCCAATAATGCCCCAACCCATCATTACACAATTATTAATTTTTTTTAAATTGAAAATTAATAATACTTCATTAAATAAAAAAAATTACAATACTAAAAATAAAAAAATAAAAACCAACTAAACTAAAAAAACAAATTAAAATAATAAAAAGGAACATTACTAAAAAATAAAAAATAAAAAGATGATAATCTAAAGGCCGTATTTTTCTCGAAGTTTTTATCGGTGCATTTGCGCAACGATCAACGCGTCGCCTTGGAGGTGATCGATCGGTTTAGACAAAACTCTATGTCCTTTTCCGTTTGCCTCACCGCTTGCATCTCGTTAAATTTTTTGTTTTCGATGAGTCGTTCTTGCATAGTCTCCCAACTCTTGTGACCGAGGTCTCGAATGTCTTGGAGACGTCGGTTCATCTCCTCGAAATCTCCCTTCAACTCGAGATTATCGGAAGACGACTCTACCGGTTTTTTTCCCAGGTTTTTTTTCTTTTCTTCTACCGTGCGGTCGGGACACCTAAATATTCATTTTTTTTGGATAAATCATAGAAATATAGAATGCAAAACCTTTTTATTTCATAAAACATAGAAATACATAACACCTAAATAATCATTGAACCGCGTCGAATAAGATGATGAACATAGATAGCTTCGAATAACTTGATCGTCTTCGTTTATTGTTCGTCATCAAAGACCCCTTTTATAGCGTATAGAGATACAATGTAAACCAAACAAATGATCATAATACACTTTCTAACGGCTATATAGGCGTTACCAAGGTACAAAACACGAAAAAAACACAAAAAAAACGAAAAAAACCTGAACAGGGTATTGGGAAACCCGGACCGGGTATTGAAAAAACCCGGTTCCGGGTTCGGGTTGAAACCGGGTACTCGTAAAACCCGGGTTGAAAACGGGTATAAAAAAACCCGGTTCCGGGTTCGGGTTTTATAACATAAATGCATACCCAACCCCTACCCTATGGGTAGGGTCGGGTTCGGGTATAAAAAAACCCCGGGTTTTATAATACCCGGTTCCGGGTTTTATTTTCGGGTTCGGGTCCAGGTTCGGGTTTTTTGTGCACCACTAATCACCCGTACAAAAGAAATCCACCTTAGCCAGATTCCAAGCCATATACTCGGCCACCAACTAAACCCAATTCCCGTATCACCGATTCTAGAATGCAAGCTTGCTTTCTTTTTCTATTAACTTTTTAGTTATTAATTCCCATAAGGGGGTTTTTCCCAAATTTATTGGGTTTTTCCTTCTGAATTGGTGTATAGGCATTATGCCTAGTGGAGATGGATATGATCGGGTGGTTCCGTTGGTGGCACGATGATACTCCAGTAGTCCATCAGTGATCCAAATTTGCCGTTCAAAAAAAAATTTGACACTAAGGGTATTTTTGTCATTTCACATGCACCTAACACCAAAAAACTAACCCCCATCCACACCAAGAACTATCCAAGAACGAAATTCCAAAACTTGGAGACTATATGTGTAATTTTAAAAAGTTAAGGACTAAAGGTGAAAAATAGGCAAACCACAGGGACTATCTGAGCATTTTTCTCTTTTTTCGTAATCTATCTACTATAATAAAAGAAACCAATAAGTGACACGTGTCATTCATTGAAGACGTCTATATTTGTAATTTCCTGCATTTTCATACTTATCTTATATCAATTAATTAAATAATATATAATCAATTAATATTAAATCTTATCTTACTTTGAATGTTGGATAGAATCATTCTATTTTTTATAATAATATATTATCTTCAAATTTAAGTTATAAATTAAAGATATT